>VWZZ01000847.1:129984-158161 GCA_013399095.1 Psophia crepitans | reverse complement strand
ACTGTGTCCAGTTTTGGGCCCCTCAATATAAGAAGGACATTGAGGCCCTGGAGTGTGTCCAGAGAAGGGCAACGAAACTGGTGAAGGGACTTGAAGCTCCTCTGCTTCTGAGGAGCAGCTGAGGGAACTGAGGTTGTTTAGTCTGGAGAAGAGGAGGCTGAGGGGAGGAGACCTGATCGCTCTCTACAAGTACCTGAAAGGAGGTTGTAGTGAGGAGGGTGTCGGTCTCTTCTCCCAAGTAGCAAGTGATAGGACAAGAGGGAATGGCCTCAAGTTGTGTCAGGGGAAGTTTAGGTTGGATATTAGGAAAAACTTCTTCACAGAAAGAGTAGTGAGGTGTTGGAATGGACTGCCCAGAGGGGTGGTTGAATCACCATCCCTGGAGACATTCAAAAAACATGTAGACATGGCACTCCAGGACATGATCTAGTAGGCATGGTGGTGGTAGGTTGGCAGTTGGACTTGATCTCGGAGGTCCTTTCCAACCTTAGGGATTCTATGATTCTTCCAGTGGGTTAAACTGCACAGGTGAGAACAGAAAGCTGTCGGGTACAGACCTACCCTCTATCAGTTCCCTATATTTAGGATTAGATTCAGATTTATCAGTTTCTTGAAAAAATGTGTGGTGGGGGTGACACGATACAGAATTGGGCTGAATCGGTCTGAAGGATTCCTGGTATTGGTCAATACATCCTATGAGTGTGAAGCTAGCTACATAGTGAATGCTCAGTATGTGCTAGAAGCTATACCTTCATATAGCCACTACCACTAATCTACTTTTGAAATAAGACATAATAATTGTTTCCAGGCATTTACTGAAGGAACAGTGCTTAAAAGTTGTCTTCCTGCACCTGCAGGCAACCTAAATCTGTACCTTTAAAATTTAGAAGGTATTCTGAGGTATGTTATCTTCAGAAAGAAGATACGTACGGCAATTTAAATGTCAGGACTGTAAACTCTCTCATTGTTTATTTCTTTTTGTGGAGATATCCAGCTAATGTGTTTATTCCATAACCCAGTAACTTCTCAAGCTTCATTGCCAAAACCCCAAGTGCCGTGTTCCCAGTTGCCAAAACGTCTAACTTTCACCCTTACAGTTTTCACAGTGTTAGATAAATTGAAGTAAAATAAACTGAACTGAATATAAAAATAACACAAGAAATTGTTATGCTAAATATGTTCTCATGCTCATTCAAAAAAGCCTTCCATTAAGAAAAAAATTCTCTCTGTCCTTCCAGAAAGATATGAAAACCAAGTGGCTTTGTAGCGGCATTTGGGCACAAGTTGCCATAGAATTACATCATTTTGATTTTAGATAATAAGTATAAATCTATTTCTAACATGGAAGATTGGGTTGGAATACTGGCTTTTAGATTTGTGCTTATTTTATAGATGCAATTGTTATAAATGTAACTATAAAATGCTCAGTAATGAATTCCAGTGTTATAGCCTACAGGAGATGTTCTGACTTTGACTAAGTATGTGCATATGAGAGAGTGTCGTGCTTTCTCCAGATCTTAAGCACAGACCTACAGAGGCAAGACAAGCTTCTCATATGGGCTGGGAAGGAATAGGGTCTTGGCCATACTTGCTTTTCTGTTAATGAACAAAACTAAAAGAAAAGCTAAGGCAAAGGTACTTTACAGTGTTGATAAAATTACTCATGCCCAGAAGTAGGCTGCCTATTAAAATGAACTTAGTAACAGCAAGAAGACTTTATTTCGTGATAATTTGCAATATTTTTGTTGAATATGTATTGAGTACTATAGCATGACAAGTGACATGTCCTTTCTTGGTGCTGCAGGGAAAGTATTTGCACTTGAGTCCAAGAACAACTCTCAGGGTCTGGATTTAGCTGGAGCTGAGAAAGCTTGTGTTGACCTGAGTGCTCGCTTAGCAACTGCAGAAGAACTGAAAAGGGCTGTTCTGGACTGTTCTTTCGCTGGCTGCACCACAGGATGGCTCTCTGGTGGCTCCACTGGGTAAGGACAACAGCATAACCCTTCCTGAGAAGTATGATTGACAGTTGTAGACCAAGTTTTCTTCCTTGACTAAGACTATTACTGAAAAACACTGGCCACAACTCAAGCACCATGACATATAGCTAAATGTGGCAGTCTCCCCACAAAATCAATTTTGGACAACTAGTATTGCAGGGACACAAATAGTTATCAGTCTCAGATCACATATTTCACAGATCTGAAGAGATTTCCTCTTCCTTTTCCTTCTGAATTATGTCATTGTGGTTCCTTTTCACCTGGCCTGTAGTGGGGTGCTGAGCCCTAAAGGGTCCTGCAAGGCTGAGGACATGGTGCTGGAGTTAGTGTCAGTGTTCTCACTGACTTATTCTCTGCTCCATAACAAGCTCAGCAAACCGAGCTTCTCATGGAAACCACATATCTGTTTTGGGCATTTACGCATGTCTGAATAGACGCTAGGCATGTTCAGATAGGTATGACTTTAGATATACTTAGATGATAACGTACATGTAGTAGAGAGTTTGTTGAGAAGGCTCACCAGGGAACTTATATTGTCACTTGATGTGCTGAATTGTGTTATTCAAGGTAGCTCAGGTGGCTCGACATGGCGCTAGGCTGAGCTCTGCCTCGCATTACAGATTATGTTGCCACAGCCTCTTCAGGAAGCATCGTTGTCTCTGTAGAGGGGAGTTCAAAGCAGGAATGTAATAGTGTCCTGTGGTGGAAGCTGCTTCACTCTGTTGATCACAGTTTCAGGAGGCTAAAGTCAGCCTTCATGAGTACTCCAGAACTCCCAATGACTTACAGTGAAACTTAAGATTTTGAGAACATATGTCCACACAGGTGCTAGCTGTATACCAGAAGCAGAATGGCCCTGCCACCATGCCACCAAGCTGTGGCTGATGGGCACTTCCCGAACTCAGGCTAACTCAGACTCTTTCCAGTCTTACATAGGTCCAGCAATGTGGCACTACACTGCTCCAAGCACCTACACCCAGCTGCCCAGTATCTTCCAAACTGAAAGTCTTCACAGCATGCCTCAAGAACAGATAGACATGCTTCATATTTGACAAAGAGACCAAATCACAGAAAATTAAATTTAAAAAAACAAAACAAAATCCTCCAAACCAAAACAAAGAAAACAAACCCCAAAAACAACAACAAAAAAAACCCCCAAACCACAAAATGGAGGAGCTGGGGGTTGCATGAATGTCTCATGTGACTGAAGCTGGGACCATAGAGGAATTGCACAGAAGGAGCATGAGTAAATCTGAAGCCCCTTCTCTCTTGAATCTTTCCTTCAGCATACGTACCAGCCACAGCATTACTGTAACACGTATAGTCATTCCCTTGAGGTGCTTTACAAAGTTCCCATGAGTTGGAGGGTAATATCTAATCTACTGTTAATGTTCAATGCTGATAAAACTTTGTTTTATCAAGATACTGTTTCCAAGTTCCCAAACTTTAGTGTATTATTGGATTTTGTGACACTTATCAGTTATTTAAGTAAGCATTAGTGTTTGTGTATTTTTAGTGATAAAGTTTCCAAAGGACAGAAAATTGCTACTACTAATGAAAGGTGATATTTAAGCTTCAAGCAAAAGCAACTGGTTCAGGTGATCCTTTTTTTTTTTCCTGGGTGAAAAATTGTTTGAAGATTAATTTGTATGTACTTCTGATCATTTAAAAAAATCCAGAACTAAAATTTCTTTTCCTAGGCCAGTTGTTGACATGTCATGCAGGCTGAAGAGCCAGGAAAACTATCCATCTCTAAGAAGTGCATGGCAAAGTTGTTGTACAGGTTCTTTTATACAGCCTCTGTGTTATGGAAGTAAGGAATAATTATGGGTAGGAGAAGAAATTGTCTCTTTTTTATCTAAGCAATACCACTAGTTAGTCCTGAGAGAGCCTCAATTAATTACTGCAGGCACTGGAGCTACAACTACTAATAGACCAGTTGTGGACCCATCTCCTAATATCTTCAATATCAAAATCTGGATGCAGTGATACTATTGTACACATCACACTGTGATGATGTGAGACTGTACACATCATCATAGCGATGGGAAGGAAAGGAAGATTTCTCATCCCTTCCACCTTTCCCTACTCCATTCCTCCAGCAAACCTGTCCTTAATATAGGTTAACAAACAATCTGTAAACGGTTTATGTGAAAGGACATTGTGGGGGCACATCAGCATGCCATTGCAGTGCAGTCACCACATCTGACCTTCTCTGGAGAGCTTCACCAGAGAGAATAGTTCTTCAGAGCTGGAATCTGATACTCTCTTCTCTGGGACTGTTTTACCCATGGCTGGGCAAGCGCCAAAATGTATGTTACTTGGTTCGCTGAACTAGATATTTTTGACTCCGGAGAAAAAGAGGAAAAGTATAATGCCTAAAAAGGCTATACTGGTTTCACTAATAGTTAATGCAGCTCTGGAGAAAGAAATGAGCAGTCAAGTGCAAAATATGCAAATGAGACAAAGTTATTCAAGCTCAAGTAGAATATAAAGATTTTCAGAGGGATTTAGATGAATGGAAAAAATGATAATAAATGGAGTTCAATGATAATATGTGCAGGAGGAATATGCAATCTATTTGAAAATATCTTACAGGGTTCTGATTTACCTCTGTCAGCCCAGGGAATATATGAGGGCATCGCTATGGACAGCACAAAGAAAAGCTCTGTCAAACTGCAGCTGCAGTAAAACCAAAAAACAATCAGAGAAGTTGCTAGAGTGCTTATGGAATGGGATGGAGAATATGAAAAATACATACACACATATAGGCCGGTGTAATGGCTTCCTTTGGAATACTGTTAGTGTTACCAGATCTTCAGAAAGGTACTAAACGAGGCTCAAAAAAAGGGCTCAAGAATGATTAAAGGAATGGAAATCTATTAAGAAGGGACTCAAAGTATTTTACTAAATTAGTTATTTAATTTAAAAAATATATCTACAGTTACCTAATCAATACTGTAGGCATTTACTTGATGAATGGAAACATGACAGCAAAGATAAAGAATAGCTGGTAAATAGAAAAACCTCAGTCCACACTCAGCTGATTTAACATGGAGAGGCGAAAGCGAGCTTCACAGCATGCCCAGAGGGTTACAGAAGTAGGGAAAATTATTTCCAAAATAAAGGACTCTTCACTTGGCACACCTTGTGTTATTTATCTTGATGGATCTCCACATCTTCGAAAGTGATGGCGTGGCCCAGGGAGAGAAGTCATCTCCCAACGTTTGCCAGATCCCAAACTGTTCAGGACTCTATAGGTGGATCTAAAACCTTGGATTCCTCCCAGCAGCTGACTCGTGTCCCGTGGAGATCACAGAGCTTTAGTCTAATATTCTCCCATATCCTCTTGGACTGTGTACATCAGAAAGGAGATGAATAAAAGGGAACATGATAAAAGAAGTTCCTAGTTTCAGGAAGAATGCAGTTTGGTTTATTTATTTGGTGCCTGGAAAGTATCCCAATCTTTCCCTTGAGGAAAAATGGATTAGGTGTTGGCAGTAGAAGTAAACACAAACAAACGATGTGAGTGAAGTCATTACAGTGTTGCAGATTTTCTGACATGCTCCAGTCCTCCTTCCACCACATAGACTTAAAACTGAACAGGAGTTTTAGAAGAGATGTCAGGACTTTTTCACCTCTAGATCAGTTTTCCAGGTTTTGCACAAGTCAGTGGTTTTGTTCACTTCTGATAGCTATTTTATGGTCTTAGTGAATAATTACAATCCCATTCCTAGTAAATATATCCATCACTGTTGGCTGTTGTGTCCTTATTATTACTTTTACAGCCAAATCAGGGCCTGGGAACCGGTGGGAGTGTCTTCTGTTATGACTGAGGCACATCACTGAGTCAGCGTGAGCATCTTTATACTGCCTGCTCTGTGGGCTATACCTCTTATAGGGACTAAGAGGAGAATTTGGTCTGATGAACTAGCCCAGTCTGGGTAACTGTCAAATTTCTGATGACTTGTATGGAAGTATGGATTCATATCTTAAGTATGCAAAGATTTTGAGATTATAATGGCACATCCTCAGTTGGATCCAATGAGAATCATAGAATTATAGAATCGTTTTGCTTGGAAAAGACCTTTAAGATCATCAAGTTCAACTGTTAACCCAGCGCTGCCAAGTCCACACCTAAAACATGTCCCTAAGCAACAGGTGAGGTTGTGGCCACACAAATCACTCTAACCTACTTCTTGACCCACTGCAGTGACTGTTGCCTCCTCAGCTGTGCTGGTAGAGGTGCTCATCTCTTGTCTATTTTGGCAGAAGTGAACAGGGTGGGCAACCAGCTACTAGTTAGGGTGTTAAAAACCGTTCTGCAGCAAATGATGCTGGTGAAGCACGTTATGCTCTCTAACTCACTTCAGTCCCTGCAAACTGGGCTAGCCCAGTCAGTAGGTCTCAACAAATATCGTTCACTTCAACTGATGTAGGATGCAAATTGCTTAAACAAATAGATCCCTGCTAGCAAATCCAAAGAGACAATAAACGGGGTGGTTCTGTGGTTTGAGCAGCATGGGACAGAACCTCTTTCACAAATGTAAGGGGTTGTTTTTGTCTTCCACTTTCAGATGTTCAGACCAACACCATTCAGAGTTCTGGGCTGTTCGTGCAGGCAAGTCACTGGCAGGTCCAAGGGCTTGGGATCCTTTAGGGAAGAGCCACTGACAAATAGATAGGGATAAGAGGATAAGGGGTAACTTCTTCCAGCAGCCCAGAAGTAAACTATTTACAAGTCAGTCCTGACATGTGTAACTTATAAAGCATTGCACATTGTTAGATTTCAGGAAATGAAATGTCGTTAGGCAGGTCTTATTTGTCAGATGAGCCCTAATAGCTATTTATACTAAAAATGACACTCTTATGACTTATTTGTATGTCAGACAAGTGAGTCAGTAAAACCAGCAAGCGATCTGCCAGGATATAAATGAAAAAAGGTGGCAGAGTTCTCTGAAGGGTTCTCACTGTTATCTTTTTAATTCAGATGTCGTACTGGAAAACCTTGTGTCAAGTCCTCCAACACTGGGCAGCATGTCCTGTAGGGTCTTACGTTCATTTCTGGGGGTTTTGAAATTTGGAACATGAACATGACACATTTTTTCTTATGATCAGCCCTGTGCACAGAATATTAGAAAGCAGCTATTTATTTTAGAAATTGTAAACATCCTCAACAGCTTGTATTAAGATATTAATAGAAAATTTACTCATTTCCACCACTTTTCTAGGACTGAAAAGCTGAAGCTGTCCTATCCCGTTCCTTATTTGTCTACAAAAGAATGAAGCCATGTATCCCTTCTGTAAGGGCTTTGAAGCTCTGAATAGACTTTCTATTCTATGACAAACCTCCTGCAGGGCTGTCAACCTGTTCCTTTGCATGAAATTGCCTTGGGCTGGTTCCTACCCAGTCCCTGGAGGATTTATTTTGGAGGGGATAACTCTGGAGTGAGCAAGCAGAGTCAGCTAGAATAAGCCTTGCTGTGGGAGTCAGAAGACTGGGGTTCTTTTCTTGGCTGACCACAGACCAGATGTTTGCTGCTAGGAAAATTACTTCATCTCTATTTTTCCTTCCTTTTGTTAGCTCTTTGGGTTTTGCACTGACTCCTATTGAATGCTTCTACAGTGTCAAACACAACAGGGCCCTCACTGCAGATGACACCAGTGGGAAATGTAATAATAAGACTCAGAAATGGCATTTCACCAGACTACCTACTTCTTTTTCTGCCTACTGCTTGGGGCTTGCCCAGCACCTGGCAGTAGGGTAATAACAACACATTTCTTGGGAAAGAAAAAAGCAATATCCAAGGAATGAAATAAGGGTCAGTGGCTAACCCTTGCCAGTCCTCTCATCTGTGTGTGGACCTGTGGGCCCCGTGAAACCTGTCCAGACGTACATGCTATAACAGGCCCACTTGCTTATTTGCAGAGAAGCAGTCCTAATGATATGTCAGTTTGGCAAGCTCTCTGTTTTATTTCAAGGCTGTGCTCTGCTGCCTGATGATAATGCATATGAATTTGCTTCCAGACATGTGTATGAGGTAGGTCGATTAACTTCCTTCAAGAGGAAAAATCCAGACATAGCTAACAAGACATGGTCCAATTCAAACTGCTAAAATTGCTTATGAAACTGTCTGAGGAGGTCTTGCACTCTGAAATGCCTTCATGTCACGAACTGTAGTCCCACAGCCCATAGCTGGTGTTATGCTCTGCTAGAAGGTGACTTTTGTCTTCCCATTGTTTCTTGTCAATTATCTCAGAAAGCCTCACTCAGAGAAAAAACCAAAGTAATTGTATTTCAGGAATAGGGATTTCTACATGAAACTCAGTCAAGAGTCTTGAATTTAGTGTATGGACATGACCAGTTAACTCAAAGGCATGATATCACTGAGCAATGTGGACATGAACCACTTTGCATCAGCTTAGGCTGATGGGATGTGAATCTTTTCTTGGCACAACTTGGGAAGACAGCACGGGCAAAATATGACAGCCATGGGCAAAGTATGACAGCCATGGGCCTTGTAAAACAGACCGACCAATAACTGAAGAGTTTTTTAGAAAATGTACTTGTTTCAGGAAAAGCATCATACAAAAGAATGTACATTGTTGATGTATTTTCTAGGACAAGCACCCAAAACACCATCTGCTAAACTGTGGCATCACAGTCCTCAGAGGAGCCATTTACTTAGCTGGGACTCGCACTTTTAAGTTGCATTTTTACTGGGAGGTTTTTTTTGACGAACTTTGAGGGCTTTAGCAAAAATTCAGTAAACTTTGGCACAAAATGTAGGGGGATGCTACTGAAATTAGTTAATGCCAGGAGGTTACAACTCATTGTTAAGACCAAGGAAAACCACAGTATTGAACACGAAGAGTAAGCCTGACTTCTGCGATGGAGCCACAGAAGTGGTGTTAGATGCAGACTAATAGGAATTTCTGCCTTAAGCCAGCAGTTCAGCTGGAAGGGAGAGCGCAGGTGAAAGCGCTGGGTGTCGTCGCAGGACACGAGGCAGCAGTAAGCCTGTCATAAAATAAAACTCCTCACGTAAAATTTGTGAAAAAAGGAAATGCAGTCCTCCGAAAAGACACCCAGCAGCTCTTTCAGGAGAGAGAGGCCAGGCACTGAAGGGCTTGAAGGGTGGTGAGACACCACCTCAACCAGTGCAATTTAATTCTTGGCGTCCAGGCTCAGAAGGGATAAACTCAGATTAGGATCAGCCTAAGAAAGCACTTCTCTTACCAGAGGTGATTAAAGGAGATCTGTTTGTTTAGCCTAGCAAAATGAAGGCAGAAAGGGGATGAGCTTACTCTTAGTGAATGCACAAGAGTGACTAATACCAGGATTTTAACTTGCCAGTTAGTTCTAATGAGGTTGATTTTCTAATCTTCAAAAGAACTTCACATATTTTGCCCCTTTTTAAGAATCTCTGTAATGTTTTGTCCTGTCTGAAAGACTTCTATCTGAGAATTGAGCTTCTTCGTAAATTAATAGCATTCAGCAAATGTTTTTTAATTTTTTTTTTAAACCCTTTGGTGACTAATCAACAACATCTGTTATGAAAGCCATGGATTAAACTGGAGCCCATAAAATGAAATTGGGTAAAACCAACTTTCTAGTGATACTGGACGTGTCTTTGAGGACCCGACTGGTCCAGGCCAGGAAGCAATATGATTCTCCTCTACATGCACTAAGAATGCTCAAATTATACGTACATAGTCATATTATAGTAAAATGGCTATATAAAAATCTTTCATACCGGGCTACAGTATGAAAATCTGCATGAATAGGCCATATTTATTTAATGAACAGAGGCCTTACTATTTCAGTAGTTGTATGTACAATTTTAAGCACAAAAGGCTGCATTTTGATGTATATTTTTAAGAATCTAAAGGATATTGGTTCTGCCTTAGTAAGACCTCCTTTTGACATTTCCAGTGGCAGTATTGCTGTTGGAATGTCTTCATGTCACACTTAGTAGCTGCTTTCTTTGGGTCACATCCAGCCAAAATTAGCCTCTATAGTTCCCAGTCAATGGACTTTCCAAAGCCCACCTGTGCTCCCTCCCCTTCATGACTTTTCAGGGAAATTTTCTTCCCTTCGGTAATCGTGAACATGTCATTTATATTTTATTCCTCATCAGAGCCAGCTTTATAATTTGCAGTTTCCCAAACTACAGAAGGGAAAGCCTAAGAATAAAAATCCTCTAGTTTGGCTTCCAGACTGCTGATTTTTTTTCCTTTCACCTAGTTACTGAAACGCAAGTGGTAAAGCTGCCCCATGAAAAAAATTAGCACTGGATGTTAAAGATTTATCTTGACTAGGAAAAGCGATGAAGTTTTTAACTTTCTAATTAGGGGAAGGATTGTTATGTTATGAGCCAGACTTTCACAGTGCCTCAGCTAACACATTGTTGATGATGATCTTCTGAGTTGAATATATTCATATGCAAGTTCATATTTCTATGAATAAATGTCATAAGACCATTCTGACTCAGTTCAGTGAATTTATTGACTAAGACTACAAAACTTACAATCCGCTGGCAGATAAAGTAGTGACTACAAAATATCCCAGTCCCACCTACTGGTTTCTGTGCTGATGGATCACGCTATGTCATATAAACTCAGCTGTTAATCCCATATGTTTTAACTTGGGTTTACTGAAAAAGTTTCAAGTATTACAAAATCGCTATGTAATTATCTTAGAAAGGAGAAGTACTAGTGGATACTGCTATAAATAAAATTTATCATTTATATATAAATATTTTGTGTTTATTATATATATCTTTATTATACATGCATATACACAGTATATAAAATTAAGTATCATTACTATGCCTCAAGTATATCACCATGATATATTTAATAGTATGAATTACATAATGGCATATTATGGCATACTGTAAACAAATACTGTCCATGCCAGGTTTTCTGCTATTTTCTTCTTTGAACAGAGGAGTTGGAAGAAGTTCAAAATATACCAATTACTTGTT
This sequence comes from Psophia crepitans, assembly GCA_013399095.1. NCBI lineage: Eukaryota > Metazoa > Chordata > Aves > Gruiformes > Psophiidae > Psophia > Psophia crepitans. The sequence continues at coordinate 147,174 of VWZZ01000847.1, read as the reverse complement.
GATTAGATAATAGATTAGAAAAAAATTAACCAGTGCAAGAGTAAATGGAAGGCTTCTAGGAAGTCTGGTTCATACCTTATTGTATTATATATTAAATTTTCTCCTTGTGTGTACACGTGATAAATGCAATATCTGAGTCATGGCACAGGAAAACAATGATCAGCTTGGCCAACCTCTGATCCTTCTATCGGGGTAGGCACAGAGAAAGGACTGTTAATTGTTCATAGTTGGATGAATTGTATCGTACAGCAGAAATTAAGCTGAGGTTCAACATAGTGCAGAGTCTCTGTGGTCTCTTTTTTTCTGACTTGAGAGGAGAAGAGGCATCACGAAGCAGGTTGTCCTTCTAGGCTGGGTAGCAGTGGACTGAGAAGATTCTCAGCAGTTTTTGGCTTGGCTTGTCAAGGAACAAAAGGAGACACCATCAGGCTCCCACCCACTTTCCATCAGAGAGCAGGGGCTGTTGTCAACACCACTAAAACCCCTCTTTTCCCAACTATATTTTTACCTCACGGATAGCATATGGCACTTACACAGCCTGTAGAGATAGTATGTGTAATTGATTTTTATGCTGTGATTGTGAGTTCACAGACATGTAATTTTCCAGAACGCGTGGATGTTTCAAGCAGATACGTATCAAACGTTGAGGATTATTATGGGTGATCTGCAGTCCGAACTCAGTATGTTTCTTCTGAGCATATCTACTTTTGTAAGAGATCTCCATAGAAGGAAAAATAAAATTGCATCTATTTCTTAAATACAAGGTACAAAATCATGCATCGCACTGCTCTGAGCATCAGATTACAATGTATGCTGAGTAATCAGCAAGTCTGTTTAAGGTCAATTATTACATGAAAGTAGCAATAACTAGAATTAATGTTCCCTGCATGACTACGTTCTTCTAAACAGCTGGGTAGGTGGATGTATCCCTAAAAAAAGTATAAAGTTTGTGGCATTTACTCAACCATGATGCATGCCCCATTGCAACAATTCAAAATAGTAAAAAAAATTAACTAGGTGACACATTTCCACAACCTCTGAGTAGGAAAAATGTAGGATTTTTTGTTTCTTATTTCAGCATGGAAATACTGCTGCTGAAGAAATTTTAAAATATTTTGAATTCTGAATTGATAGACATTTTTCCTTCCTCAAATGAAAAATGTAACAAATTTTAAGGCATCAAAACCTACCTTTTACAACTGAGACAAAAGTGTACCTGTGTATTTAATCTATAATTGTAGATTAAAACCTAGCATTTTAGTATTTAGGGAAACATATACCCACGCTCAAGAACTCAGAGAAAAGAGACTATTATTGTATATTTTTAATCATATCTGGAGTCCTATTGACTGCAAAGAGACTGTTTCTATCCCAAAGCCATTGCAGCGCTGATCATTGGACCCACTACTGAGAAATGCTGGGCACTCTTGAAGCTCCTTTCAGCGGCAGTAATAACAGCTTACTGAAGATGTTTAAAGCTTGCAGGATTGAGCTAATGGTAGGAAACTATTGACAGAGAAGGAGAAATGGAAGAAAATAGATTTTTTTTTCCTTCTATTTTTTGTTATGTGTACAAGGCATGATTTCTTTCATCTCAGAAGAATTAGATTAGAACTGCAGTTTGCAGTTTTAGTCAGATCAGTTTTTATATGACAAAAATCCAAATTCAAGTCCCAAGTAAAAGGTTAACCAGGGTCCAGTCTGTTGTAGGAAAAAAAGAAACATGAATTTATTCATGTAGGAAAAAATGGCTTTAATTGAAGATATTTCAAAAAATCTTTATGTCATTTAAAGCCTTTTTTTGTGCATAATATTAAAACTATATGCACAATACACCTTTTTAAGTTTGGTCTCATTGGATAGCAGCTAAGAAATGCTCTTAAAATCAATTAACTAATCAATATATTCTATCAATTGCAAACCTGTAATTCATTGTACAATACTTGGAGAAAAAAAAAAGGAAAAACTTGCTCTTCAAATACACAATCTTATATGTCAGCCAGGTATCCTGCTTTGGAGATGACTTGAATATACCAACGATGTGTCACCCACTGATAACTTCATAGCCTACTGCAAAAATGATAGAGAAATTGCAGTGCTTTGGGAAGAAGCAAAATATAGTGGCTAGAGACTGGAAACAGAAATCAGAAAATTCAAGATAAGATTTTCAAAAGTGGATTCCAAGTATCAGGAGTTTTATTTCTTGATTGAGCATAGAAAAGAACGCAGCCTAATTTTCAGAGACCAGAATTTTGTGATGGTAACAATCTTCAGACTCTTTGGGGTTTTTTTAAGAGAATCTGAAGTCTTAAGTACACAATTACAGGCAAAAGGCATGAATTTTTAAAGGCATATCAGTACCTGTCTACTCAGTGTTGCAAAGCATAACAGATTTGGGTACCTAAGTGAGTGAGTAATTATTGGAAAGATTAAGGTTGATAAGTGTCTTTTTGAAGCAGAGGGCATATCTTTTTCTTTCACGTAGGCCTTGTAAGATGTAGTGGAACAATATGTGAATACATGCAAAAAATTTTCTAAATGGTGGTTCTCCCAGTCATTTGAACTTATTTTGGTAGGTCAAGCCACTTTTGTCTAGGTGCCTGATTACTGACTTAGAGGACTCAGACTTTAAATATATTAAATTCTAAGAGAACTTGATTTTAAACTTGTATGGAGAATATTGTCCTTCAAGTGACCCCCCCCAACAAAGAAACAAAAAATAAAGGGGTGTTTTCCTTACAAAAGAAACAGATTTGATTTGAAATCATAAAAAGGCTTTCAGTGGGGGGATGACATCATGTCGTTTTCCAGACCCAAAGTGTGGTAGGAACCATTCTGGTACGTATGCGTGACCACCACCATATGGCTTGTTTCATGTTGCTTTTGCTTGTTTACATTAAAAGAACATTAAAGTTGCATATTTAACTGCTCAAAAGCTAACACATGCCAGAATGAAGATGGTCTGTACAATCATAATTCAGCCCATTTGTGTAAATCAATTGTTATATAGTGTTTAAGTGCATGATCGAATACTGGGTTTCCACTGGATCTTTTCCATGCTTAGTGCATGGGCAGTTAGTCAACATTTATTTTATTCTCCAAATTGAGTGCGGGGCTGATGGCAAAATGAGTTCAACCATTGCACAATACAAAATGATAAATTTCCTCCACTGGAACGATTCCTCTGTGGAAAGCATTTTTGTCTTGCTTTCTCTAGAATAGCTGACTGTGCAGCACTTCTACAAACCTGCTGTCCACAAAATATCAACCCCACACCATTAATATCCAGCTGTAAAAATTTGGGCTGAATTGGCTTTCTCAGCCTTTGTAACCTTCAGTGTAATAGTAAAACAAGTGTTTTGTACAACAAACTGTCTTCTATTTGTTAGTTTTAAGCAGCCAGTACAGCTGAGAGAAGAGGTAATTAATGATCTCTTCCTTCATGTTCAGCATCTACAGAGTTGTAAAACCAAATACAGATTTAGTGCCTTTGTTCAAGCCTATGAAGGGCAACAGAACGGATTAGGTACTGCTGAGTACCAAGCCAGAAGAAAAGGAGTTTACACAAAGGTGTGGATTTACTGTTAGCAAAAAGCTAGGAGTTTTTCTTCCAAAAACTCAAGATGAATTTTCTGAGCTTGCCTTTGTTAGCTTTTGAGCAGTTAAATATACAGCCTTAACGGTCTTTTAATGTAAAATGCTAATGATTATAATCTTTCAGACAAAATCTTGAGTTTTCTATTAATTTTTACCCAGGTACCACTGGTGGGAATCTGTATTGCTGGAATGTCAATGCAGAATGTGGCCTTAGATATGCTGGAACTTGATCAGATGTTCAGAAGTTTTACAGAATATAAGCTGATAAACATTTGTTATTGCTTCCTATGCCTTGAACTGATCTACAGCAAACATTTCTTTAGTTACTTCTAATTCTCCCTTGGCTTTCTTCATAGATCTTTCCCCACTAATGCCTTACGTGCCAACTCTTATACAGTTAAGCTGAGGCTAAAGCCTGAGTACTGTGTTGAAAGATCTCCAAATTTCACCTGTTTGTACAACTCAGGAAGATTTCTGATTATTTTTCTCTTGTTCTTCTTTATTTTAGGACAATTATATGCAGAAAGACGGGCAGCAAACAGCAGAGCGTGAAAGCCATTGATGTTAAAATTGAAACCGATCCCTTTCTGAATGACCAATATGATGCTTTTTGTGTAAAGGATGAAGGTCAGCACTAATACACTATTGAAATAATGCACAGTCATAGCTGTCTTGCAACATTAAAAGTCTTGCCTTCAATTTTTCTACTACTGAGAGGCAAAGAGGGAATGTTAAGGCATAAATCTTTGTAGTCATCACCCGCTTAGTGAGCCAACTGCTACAAAGACATTGGTTGCAGGAAATAAATCGCATTATCCTTTGTCTTTGCTGCAGTTTAGCAAGTTCAAACAGCACTACTGATCTGGAAGAACCTATTTTGGTGTTCACAGAACATACTTTATGGAAAAGAATATATGTCACACCAATATAACTGAGATGCCCGAATCATCTCCCACATTCAGCGCTGTAATGGAATTTAACTCAGAAAGCTGGCTTCCCACCACAAAACACCATGCTGTTGCATGTTGGTATCAGTGTACAGCATTTGTATGCAAATAACTTTATTGCCTCCATTTTAGTTTTGTTTTGGGTTGTTTCTTTTTGATTTGGTTTGGTTTTTTATTTAATGAACGTAGACCAGCCTGCTAGGGATTCTGATATATCATGGATGGTTCTGAAAACCAATTTCCAATTAAGGTTGATGCTGGAACTTTTTCATATTCAAATGCCAGAACCCACAAGCAAAGATGGATTCTGAAGGCAAAAGTCAGTTGTTACTGATAGACAGGATTGTGTAAAGAAGTTTTGGAACTCCTGAAACAGATTGTTGATGTCTGCAGTGAAGTTTTGCATCTCATTTCCAAGAAAAGCAGGGGCAAGCAGATGGCATTTACTGAGAAGCGATAAGTTCACAACACAGGGAGGCATTTTGATATACAGTCAGTGGCAGCAGTGGGAATGAAAATATGGTTGAAGAGAATTTGGCAGAGGTGATGCATATTTGATGCGCACCCAGTCATTCAAAAATCACAGAGTTTGCCTGACCATCCTCTCAAATAAACCCTCGTGATATCAACTCCCGGCTCCGTGCTGCTATGAGCGATGCCAGCTCTGTCACCCCGTTGCTAATGTTGTCACACAAGCACCTTTGTGCTTTCTTCCATGCTGCTCCTCACATATAGGAGCAGCTCTCTGTAAACATCTGCAAAACTCTCTCATTGTCTTCCTTCAAATCTCCCTTTTGTCATTGTCCCCCCCTCAAGAAAAACCTTGTGGTGGGTGGGACAGCTGTGGGATGCTGAAATCATTGCTCTGGCCACTGTTGTTCCATTGTGCCCTTGTGCTCCCCTGCCTGCCTCCACCTGCTGCGTCTGAGCTTACACGTAGATGCTGGATCCCGGGGAAGGAGCTGCATTTGCCTTTCGCGTTTGGTTACCGCTCATGGCAGTGGGGCAGTAAAAGCGAAGAGAAGAACATTGTCTGACAATGCTGGTTGGAAAGGAGTACTACACAGGGCTCAGAAACTGCGTAGTTAAAACTCAGGGGAAAATTCAGATGGTTTGCAGAGAAGAGATGGTTTATGAACAACTCGTTTCGTACTAGGCAGGGAGTCTCCTGATGGCAGAGTGGGATATTATGCCAATGCACTCACCAAACAGTCCTTACACAGAGAAGTATTTCCACATGACAATAAACTCCCCTCTTCTTTGAATGCATAAAAAATTTTGGACGCAGAGTCAATGTTTGTTTCGAAAGGCTTAAGCGCAGTTGTGCGGCCGAGCCTGGTCTGCGGTTGGTATGAAAAGAGCAAAGTCTGGAAAGGAGATAGCCTTAACGTGCAAACGTAACACACAGTAACACATAAGCCAGAGCAAAGCAGCTGATTAACGAAAGAACATCCAACACCTCGGGGATGGCACTTTCAGTTTTGGGAAGTAAATATCCAGTATGAAGCAGCAACAGGGAGCCCTGCACCGCAGCCTCAGGCACAGCGTATCTGTTCTGCTCTTCTGTACATGTGGCAAGTAACTACATGTCTAAGTGATGACTAATGAATTGTTTCTTACCTGAAACCTCCTGAGTTTGTTTTCTTTTAGGAAAGCTGACATTGCTTTTAATGGATACAATTTCAATTCTAATGCAGTAATACATTAGTATTAAGACCGGTGTATTGAAATCAAGTACAAAAAGCAAGTCGTTTTGCCCTGCCAAAAGTGATAAATCTCAGGTTTCTTACACTGAGACCTACGTCCCCCTGCACAGCAACTGCAAGCCCTTTCATTTCTTCCACATCCATCCAACCAATAATCTGCAGTCCCATATGAAATTCATCTGTTTTCTTCTCCAGTATTTCTTAACTTCACCCTACACTCCTCATCTTCCTGCCTTCAGGGCACTCTCACCTCCTTGCCAGCTCCAGGCATGGCTGGCTGGGCAGGGGACTGCATGTGCTGTGGCTGCCTTAGAGGTATGGATATGCTGGTTTTTCTGCCCATATACAATCCCGATCGGCTGGCCAGCACCGCTTGTGGGAATGGGTAAGAGTTGAGTCCTACCTGTGAGCATCCCAGTGGAAAAGATGCCTGGCTTTGGCTCTTTTCTCTTTTAAATTCACCTTACCAAAATGAGCAGACACTCACTAGCTCTCCCTCTTTATCGGACTTGGATAAGATCAGCCAAAGCTTCAGACAGACTGACAGGTTGTGGATGGACAGAGGGAATGGTCACATCAGCCTTCTCTTCTTCAGAAACTAAGTTGGTGATTATAACTCTTCACAACTCTGCTTTCAGGTCTTTGGGTTGTGCAAAGGGCATCTCGAACCATTGTGAAGCTTCTAGTACAAACCACTGCAAAATTCCCTTCTTAGGCCTTGATTTATAATTAATCTTTACTCAATTAACAGTTAGCATACGAATTAGTTCAGCTGAATTGCTTAAGTGTACACCTCAGCGTGCCTCAACAGCCAGGGCAGTGGTCAGATGCGAGCAAGAGCTCTGGCTGTGCTTATGGGATCAGTCTTTTACAAAGAAAAAACCCTGTAGAAAAAGATACCTCTTTTTTTTGAGCTTCTGAAATGGATTTTGTTCTGTACACACAGAAGAATCACAGCAATCCTTGATACTAAGAGTTATGTTTTACAGGGAATTGGTACTAAGAGTTATGTTTGACAGAGGAAGATGTAGCTGTAATGTTTTATTAATACTGTGAGTATAGCTGCAGTTTTTGCAGTGCAGAGAAATGTCTTCTCAGTTTCTTGTAAACAGATGTTTTATGCAGCCATTAAAGTCTGCAAGACAACTCTGTACCAGTTCAGAATCTGCTGAGATCAGAAAGTTTCTCTCTTAGACCCGAGTGCCAAAAATTACCTAAAACTGTATTAGTTTCTGCCTATTCTGATAATGGAGTATCACACTTAAGTCAGATCTGGCCCACGGCCTATGTATTTATTTGCTATCAAAGCTCATAAGAAAATGCCTCAAAGTATAAAAGAGAGAGAGAGCAAGAAAAATAGGAAGCTGGAATTTTTCCTACTAGTCATTTTTTTTGTAGGACCGCATACCATTCAATTTCATATGTATATAATCCTCTCGGCTCCCTTTCTTCTAGGTTTGGGTTTGTTGGTTGTTTTTTTTTAAATGCAACAAAGGAAAGATCTCTTTGTTAATAGCTCCCAAGTTTTACTGGTTCTTTCTTTTGGTGACCCACTGATATTCACAGGCAACAAGTAGGATCTCTATTCCGTAAGGCTTTGATTTGCTGCCACCATAGAAAAACTAAACAGGCAGCAACTTGTAGTAGCGTACAGCATAAATGCAAATCAAACTTTGTTAAACATGACTGCTGGCTCCAGACACCCATCAAAGCCCGATGGCTTATGTACATATTTCAGTTTGCCTTTTTCAGCAGCAAGAAAAAAAGAAATTAGTGTGTTCTTTGCAGCAAATATATTAAATGTGCTTTACAGGAGCAATCAAGTTGCAATTTGCTTTATGTAATTTTTGAACCATTTCTTTGTCACGCTTTGCTGTGGATATGAAGTTTTTAATTTTTTCATTACTACAGCTTTCTCTGGAGAAGCTTTGCATATAGCTGGCAGTGGATTTCTAGCTACCTGGTGATATCATTTAAACTAATAAATTCTTACAAGCCCTATCTGATGAAAGAGGTATTGGCATCTTGACATTGATAGCTTACAAGCAGCACTTATATTTGCTATGATTGAATTTTGGTTCTTTGTACTCTATTTGTACTCAGCATTTTCATCCAAGAGGAAAAAAATTCCATTTACTTTAGTGTCTCTGCAATCAAGAAGGAAAACAAACACCCACACTCATCTTTCACAGGGCTGAGCATTAAGAGTTGCCTTTTCCAATTTCTTAATGACGAGATGACATCCTATAAATTCCAGTGGTCTCTCTGGAAAAACTCTGTTGAATTGGGTGGTTGTAACGGAGGATGTTTTACGTCAAAGAGGATGTTTCATGTCAGCTTTCAGAGTGTGGTACACAGTTAAAGTAGTACTTGTAGATAATCAGATTTCAGCAGATTCCCAGTTCTGCCAGGTGATGTGGAAGCTGAAGTCTGCTTCTTTTTAATGTTGATGGGTTTTTTGCATTGATCTTAGGCTGTCCTTTCTGTAGAAAGTATTTTATCAAGACATCTCAAAAAAAATCTTTACAAACTGATGTGATGCGTGGAGTTTAAAACAAGAAGATGCTTCTGGAGGAATCTGGATTGCGGAGGAGGAGTGCTGTGTTCTTCAAGTGGCTTGTGTTGACTCTTTACCAGAAATCACCTGCCACAAACTCCTTTCCACACATGGTTTGGAATTAAAGTTACTCTTCGGAGGGGCCATTATTCCTGAAAGCCAATCAGGACTGAATGTGCTAACCCAATTAACAGGAGGCGTCTTCAGTCCCTCATAAAAAATAGTTACTGAGTCTCTAAGAGGTGTGTAACTAGAGTCATCACTAGCCCTAACATATCTGTGTTCAACTCATAGATCTTTGCTGTGCCACTTATGCCCATTCAGTTGTCAGATGTTGACTCTGACCTGATTTCTACCCATGTATATTGAGTTCTCTATTGACTGTGGTGGTGATTTTCACTCCAGGAGGAGACAGCCTGTGCCAAGTTACTACTGACATGAGGATCTTCTGTGTACTTCAGCATTGCCTTATATCTGTGCTATGCTGTCTCGCTGTGTAACCCAACCATCCTGGCTCACTGGAGGTCAGCTATCAATGTATGGAGCTCTGTTAGGTGTCTGACCTCACTGTCAATATGTGGCAAACTCAGGAAGTGTCACGATGTCCAGAACTGGATTCCAAGTTTCCAGATTTGAGATGTGATCTCGCACACAAGCAGGCAGAGCATGAGATCTGCCCATCAGGCTTTTCTATTGGGAAGTATACATTGGGCTAATTTTTTAGTGAGCACTAAGAAAATATGCTGGTTTATTGGGAGGATAGATGAGGGGAATAGCAGTGCTCCAGATGGAGAATTCAGCACTGGAGGAGTCCAGTCCCCATCTACCAGCATCACCATGCCAGGCAACCCCTGTGGTCACCGTAACAAAGAGCACTACTGTTCCTCTACATGACACGCTGCTGCCAACACACCCTCTGTCACGCTTCGTGGCACAGATCTGCCTCCTCTCTTCCAGCATGAAAATGGCCTGAATGCCAGCACTGAGCACAGGCTGTTGTTCCAAACAAGCCCATGCTTTGCCAGCTCCTGGTACAAAGGCTGCAGATAAAAAGCCCAGAAGTGGCTCAACTTGATGAGCTGCTGTGCCAGTGTCACTTCTGTACGTGTACCAGAAAGAACAGGTTTGGCAAAAGGCTGAGCAGGAATTGTCATAGCAACTGAGACTGCAGCAGGATGAGGAGCTGTAAGATGCTGCAACCCAGAAAACTCCTGCATGTCTTACATAGGAGAGGACAGCAGCAAAATGGCTGTGGGAACTTGAGTATATCTTTGTAGGGTATCAGCTTTCACTTATGCTTGTCCATGCTGTCACTCAGTACGGTCTGCAGCAAAGGCTTGACCTTACAAAGTCTCATATGAGATAGCCAGAAGTTCCCCATACAGTGTTCACCCATGAACATCTTTAAAATCTCTGCTTTTCTTTCTATTCACACATCAGCCAGATCTCCTTTCTGGATCTCATAATTCTCTGTTGCCAAATTTTACACTAAAGCTCCCTTCAGCTTTCTTTTTTCCTGGAAGGTTATAATGTGCTTTTTGAATCTGTTTGCCATATTTAACTGATGTGTTACTTTTCTGCTTCCTCTGGCCACAGCATTAAGAAGCAAGGCTTTGTAGATAAGAATACCCTCTGACATATAATTGTCCCATACAGCCTTGGTATCAATACTACCCTCAGAGCAGATACACAGCTCCCATTTGTGCTGATGGAAGTAGCTGCATAAATAAAGCACATGAAATGCAGAGGTCTGTAGCCTTCCTATGAGGCAATAAAATATTTTTTTATTCCTTTCATCCACATCAATCTCTATTCATCCAACCAGTTCACAGGAAAGGCATTAGCTGCTAACTGCTCCTCACTTCCTCAGACGCCAAGCCTCCATAAGACTGTACATAAACTGAGCTTTGTGTAGCCTCAAGAGCTTGTTTTTTCTGTCAGTGTGTGTGTGTATAACTCCCACTAACTTCTGAAGGTGTTAGACAGTATATATGTATGTGTACAGTATGGAGAATAGACTTCAAAGCTTTGACTTCAGTAGCGTGTCTCTTAAATTAGTGGCAGATGTTTTTCAGCATACCCGTTTGAGAAGTGGTTAGCCAGGTCTGTCAGGCAATTTCTAAAATCCTGATCCAAAAGAACTTTCGCAGAGCATGGATGTTTATCCTAGGATGTTCATTTTACTGCGAGGTAAACAACTGGCAACATAAATACATCATATTTCTAAATAAACATATATTTACCTATGCCTGGGTCAAAAGTGGGTACATGATGGGAAAAGCTGCAGCCGGGACTCACAAGGATCTTGCAGAATGTCCCAGGGGGAAAAGCAGGAAAACCTGAGCTTTTGCAGAAAGTAGACTGAAAAAAAACTTTTCTGGCAAAACTATTGCCCATCGAAAACCCTGGACATGAACTGGTGCCAGTGGAAATGCTGTTTGTAAGCTCTTGTGCTGATGCTGTCCTAAAAGTAGATTCCAACAAAGCAGCAAGGGTGCTCTCTGAAGATGTTTCTCTCTCTGCATGTTTAAAAGCATAGTCTTGGAGGTCACTTTTTCAGCTTCCAAACAAAAGTCTTTCCAAGGAACATAATCTTTGCTTAGCCAACTAAGTAATTAGGAAACTCCAATGCCTATAAGGTCTCTAGAATATTTTGACCGACCTTGTTAACAACAGCCAAGATTGTTCAAACCTGAAAAAGAGGGTTAAAGTTCAATTTACACTGGTGTTGATGGTTGTCCGTCTTCCTTCTCTCTTGATTTCTTTCATGCAACAACAACAAAAAAATCAGATAAGTTTTGTTACTCTTTATAGTAATTTTTGCTTTCTGGCTTTTAGTGCTGTCAGCAGAAATATTATCAAACATCTTGTTAGATTTTAGATCCTGATAAATTTAGCTCTTCAGATTCTCACAGAGTGCAGGGCTCTGTTACCCTTGGGTGTTGTTAAGCTGAAGAGCACAAGTCACCGTTTATTTTAGGGTGTCTCTAACCTAAAATAGGCGAAATTTGAGTATCTGGGAAGAAACTTTTGATTTTGAGAAAGACTAGAAGATTAGAGATCTGAGAAATTACTGGTGTCCACCTGGACCTTTTGTTTCTGTAAATGTGGACGGGGTCATTGCTCAGCCTCTGCCTGCTTGCTATGGTGTAGTAGACATTAAAGTGTCAGCCTTAACAATTTTGCTAGCTTTTCTGCAGTTAAGAAGAATGACTGTGTCCAGGCTTTTGTTTCCTAGTCCCAACCTACCCAAGCCTTTATTAGTCTTTGTAGAAGCAGGCAGAGAAGATAGCTGTAGCTTGATATCCCGGACTGACTTGTTGGAAACATTGACCCTCTGGATGCATCACGGGTACGCATCAGTAACATCACAGTTATCACATAGCCCAACATAAACCTTCCCAATTAAAGCTGAAAGTAGTTGTGAAGCAGGACAAGGGTGTAAATCAGATCAGACATACAAGTTCTGTGGACATGTATAAGTTTGTCCTTGCTAGTAACTCTTTTAACACTGCATTCAAAGACTATTGCAAGGTCTCTACAGTTTCATTTCTTTTTCCCTTTCAGACAAGCCCTGTGGGGACCCGCCATCCTTCCCCCACACCATCCTCCATGGCCACACTGGCTTTGAAATGGGGGACGAGCTGCTGTATGTTTGCGCCCAAGGGTATGTCATGGGCAACAAAGAGACAGCGTTCACACTGCTCTGCGACAGCTGTGGGGAGTGGTATGGGCAGGTTCACGCCTGTGTCAAAGGTAAGCTCACCCAGAACATGGAACATCTCTCTAGGAGGTCACAGCCTCCCATCAGCCCAACTGAGATGGTTTCAGGCTTGCAGGGGTGTCTCCTGGGCATCTGCAGTCCCGGTGAAGGTCTTGGTGACTAAATGTCTTAGCTGGCCAGACAGAGGTTTTACAATCCCATTGGTAGACATCTCCACTAAACCACAAGAGAGAATAATTTGTTCATACTTACATGAGCATAAGGTTTCTTTCTTGGTAGCTGGAACCATTCAAAATAAAAATTTGGAATTTTTTTAATGCCATATTTATTTTTTCCATATCTGCTAACACCTCTTTTCAGAGATTCACCAAGTCTTATCCCAGGGTTATCATTCAGCTCCTGCCTTCCAGTCCACCATCTTCCTTCTTTTTCCACCAATACCCTTTTTCTTTAGTACTGAACATAATTTTTAATTACTGGAAAATAACCTTTGAGAAGATCCTTCACCTGCATATTTAATATCAGAATCAGCCCCTTCCTGGAAATCAGCTGTTTATAATCTTGTATGCTCTCATTCCGTTACTGGATGAGGTTTGTAACTTCTCAGTGTACTTTGCTTACTCAAGGAAAGGGATTACTATGGATGTTACAAGAAGTACGAGTGGTGTTTTTTTCAGAGTAGTTCAAAAGCCATGCCCAGGCAGGGTTAGTGAGCCAAAGACATTGTTTACCAGATAGAGTGTACAATGCAGGTTTTGTATGTCTTCTGCTAAGTTTGCTTTCCCATGAAGCAACAGACTTGCTACAGAGTAGGCTACTAAAGTGAAAACTCGGTGTTTGTTCTTGCATCTGGGAACCTAGAGCGAGTACAGAGGAAAGCAGTGTGATTTTGTGGGCATGCACTAAGCATGACCTGCACGGAGATAACATCTTTCCTAACCATAGACCTGCTGAGGCTGTCCATGGCTTTATCACCCAGCCAACCAGCCTTACATCTTCATATGATGCTACACGCTGAGGCCCCTGCGATAGTGTCCTCCTTACAGAAAAGATAAGATGCCGTAGTGGTACTGCGGCCCCATGGAGACAGGGGTCAGTACCTCTCAAAGGCACCGCAGACCCATATGCAACTTCCCCCGCCTCTTTATATTTTGTGGGTTGAACTGAGCTGGCCATCCTTTAGGAGTTCTTGGATTTTTATTTGGGATACAAAATGGGTAATACAATAGCTGTCCATCTTTTAAGCCCTAAACTTTGTCCACTGGCTTGTAAGAAGCTAGTTTGGCTGATCTGAGCTTTTAGTAGCCCTTTCCTCGTAGTTGCCTTAGCACTTTTGAACTTCTGGCCTTACATATGTGATAAATGCTGCTTCCTTTTGGTAGGTTAGGAAAACTAAAGACCTATGTCAGTTCAGAGTGTCAGAAATACAGTTTGTGTTAAAGCTAAGCAGTCAGATGGATTTTTTTTTTTAAAGTGTATTATTTTTTAGCTTGCCCCAGTAAAAAAGGCATGCGAATTTTATCAGGTACCATGATTTCAGGATTTTTGTCTACAAACACAACAGTAGCTACCCAGATATTTACTCCATTCAAAGGAATGAAAGTGGATTTTCATACCAAATAACGTGACTGAAGGAATGAATCAGGCTCTTATTAAAACAACAAAAACAAAATGTAAAAGCTCTGGGAAATTATTATAATGACATTTCCTTAATTTAAACCTTCAAGAAAATCCACCTTTATATGTTAGTTAGATTCTGCAGCAAACTTTTATCTTTCCCTTTGTTTAAACATAAGCTAAATAGTTCAGATGTGGATACAATCTGAGTTCTGCTTTCTCATTCTCTTTCTCATGCTACATTCTCTATGCATAAAGCTCACAATTTTTCCAATATTTAAGACCAACATCAGACTATCTTACTATTTTTTTTTCAGAAAGATGTCACACCTTTAAGATTATATTTCTGGCAAAACAGATAAATTTTAAGCAAAGAAATGGGCAGCTGTTGGGTAGCCGAGCTATGTATATGGGCTGGATTCACCATATCGTTTTCAGAACCTATATATTCCTTAATGCCCAGGGGCTTGCAAGGAGTTATTTTTAGTCATTAATACATACCACTAGGCAGTGGCTAATCATGAGAAAAGGTCAAACTTGGTCTTCGTAGGAACGGGCCATATCTGTGCAGCAGGGAACCAGATACTCAAACCCATCCAAATGGTATAGAGATGTATAAAAAAGAAAAATAATTCCAACATCTTTCTGAATGATTTCAGCTTCAGAACTGTTCTTACAAACAGTTCAGATGATAAAGTGAAATACTGCAGGGGGTGGAGGAGGAGCATGGAGGGAGAGAAGGAAAAAAAAGTATCTACCTCTGATAACCCGATGGGTCTGAGTCTCCTATAATCCACACCATATTGATACTTCTTTTTCCTTCACTGAGGTTAGTGAAAATGCTAACTTTATCACACACAGGAATAAAACCGTATTACACCAAAGTAAGGAAGGGAAAGAATCAGGCCATTTAAGCTGTGTGTGTGTGTTTCACTGTTTTCCCTGGATAAATAGTCTATTTCCCCTGTTTTGCCTGAGCCTTTCACACAGCCGCAGGGGAGAGAAAAATATTTTTAAAAGAAATAGGAAAGTGTGGCTGTAAAATCACAAACATCAACACTGGAACCTGGGAGCAGATGTAATATTGTGGATTATGATTTTTAAAATGATTTAAATGTAGGCTTCATGCTGAGGGGCTTCCTTTGATTAATGTTTTTCAAACACTTCAAGGACCTGGGATAGAAAATACAGTATGTGTTTAATTAATAATTATATATTCAATCCTCCAGATCACAATTCTATAAGAAAGGCGTCTTTGCAGAAAGACTGAAATGTGTGATACTAGTGCTCATTATTGATAAAAAAGTAAGAATTCAGTCAAAAGTAACAACAAAAAATAGAATTTAATTAAATAAATCTGATTTACAGTTGGCAGATGTTTTGGAGTCATAGGAGAGAGGAGAATTATTATTAATTAAGTACCTCATAAATCAGCATATACGCTGCTTTTTAAGTGCTCTGAGGCAAGAGAGTAACTTCTCTATCATGAAGGTTAATGATGGGACTCAATGGTGAATTTATATCCCTGTTGTAGGAACGGGCCACCTCTGTCCTAACTGGCTCACATCAGAGGAAAGATGGTTGTGAAGCCAGTTCAGTGAACATTTCAATGCTATATTTAGAGGCTGGTAATGTTATTAGTATCCTAATAATTAGCTGTGTATTACTGTCCTGCTTGGTAACTGCGACATTATAATGCTCACCTGTCCAAGCAGAATATGAGACTAAACAGCAATAATTGGGGGTTTCTCTTTGCTTAAAAGCATTCAGCCTGCTTTACATTCCCAGTTGCTCATCCAGAGCAGATACGGAGTTGAAGAACTATCATTGTAGCAGTGTCTAAATCCAGCTCGGAAATGTTCTTTGAAGTAGCTTTATGATCACCTTTTCTCTCTGTTTTGATCCAGTTAGAAGAGGTACTGTCCATTCTGGTACCCAGGATCGAAGTATACAACCATACAGTCACCTGCACAATTACAGGCAAATTTGTAAAATAAATGAAAAGAATACATTGTGCATCAACACGGATATAATCCAAAATATGGGGCAAAGCTTGTCTATGGGCGTAACTGAACAAAATCATTTTGGGGTTGTATTAAGTGGATTCTGGATACAGTAAAGTATGTTGGAAATTAACAAAACCATACGTTACGAATGGCTTTAATGTACATTGCACACACCAGGTAACGGACTGTAATTTTTAATCAAGATGCTTTTTAAGAAAAAAGTGGCTCTATATAGTTAGTGCTTCCTGCAATTTCTCATCATGAAAAGACGCTGTGTTCCAGCTGAAAACACAGGGACATTCAACCCAACAAAGCAACCTTAAGCAGAGATCAGGGAAATACATGTTTTTTGCAGTTTATTATTTTTTCTATTTCTATGGAGAGAACACATTCATTTCACAAAACATATCCTGAAGACTGGCATTGTAGTAAGGTCTGAAAGCAGATGTATATGTGTCATGCTGTGGCTGTCCTGCAGGCACAGAGACTAAAGTAGCTGGTGCTAAAAGGCAATTTTTTTTCCCCAGATGAACCATAGGTTCAATATCAGAAGCATTAATACTAACATTTCAGTGGGGGGTGACAGGGCTGCATTACAGATCAGATGCCTGAGAAATCATGTCACCTCTCTGCCTTAAAACTGGCTAAGGAGAATGCCATATATTTAGCTTTGGCTGCTTTGGCTTTTTCCAACTATAAGCTTGTGGCAGGAGAGGTCGTATCTTCTGAACATCCAAGGAATCTCTCCAGCACCAACATTCGGATACTTGTCTAGTGTGTTCAGAGCTGATCTAACTTTTCCACACTGAGGACCATACTTCCGATTTCAGTGTAAGGAGGATTTACCTGACTTTGACCACCTCTGAAAGCTTCATCTGCAGCTCCCCGTCTTTTTGCCTGGTTCAACTATTCTCATTACTTCAAACACTGCTTTCTGAGTTTTCAAGAACGGTATTGATTCACATTCATGTGGTCTGTCAGCATGACTAGCCAGCACCATTTAATCCTTTTTCTTTTCTTTTTTTTTTTTTTTTTT
>VWZZ01000847.1:93592-129941 GCA_013399095.1 Psophia crepitans | reverse complement strand
TTTTTTTTTTTTTTTTTGGGAGTCCAAAGGGAGAGTTGTGACAGACAAATAAAAGCAGCAACAAAATGCATCCATGGCCTGTCAAAACAAATGTTATGACAAACTTTGGTTCTCTTTTTCAGGTCTGTCACTGAGTGATTGTATTAGATTAATGTAAAGTATCGATCTGGCATGAACTGATTCTGCCAAATTGAATTAGTTAAAAAAATTATGATGAGTTCTTTATTTATATTAGCAGGCTTTCTGCTAGAATAAAAATCATCTTCCTCGTAGCTGTTGCAAAAGACAAAAGGCAACACAAATTCTGTCTAGTGTACTCTGGTTGATTAGAGAGAAGTGTGTTTGTGGGCCTGATTCAAGTCAAATTTATAGTTCTTTGAAATACTGTAGTTCACAAGTCTGACTTGTCTTCAGCAAAGTGGTCTACATGCTCTTTTCCTTCCCACCCTTGGAGACAGATGCCAGCTTGTTAATGTTTGCTGTAACTACTTTGAGATTCTTAGAATAAAGATGTTTTTATATCGTAGAAATGTTTATGATGATGGTCTACATAGAATCAAGTTTCAATTTCCTGTACTCCAAAAATACATCCACAAAATATGCGAGCACTTTATGGTTGTCCAAAATAGCAACACTCAAAATAGAGCTTGGATGCCAATATGCTATCTAGAAGAAAAATTAAACTGATCCTAGAGTGTGGAAAACCAGGCTCTTTGTTTTTGCCTGTCTCTATGTTTGGTCACTGTTTTCACATTAGGATCAAAAGTTGAAGGAGATGAAAACTCTTTAGGACTGGATGCGTCCCAGGAAGGACAAGGCTAAATTAAAAGGTTTTTACCTTTTAATTGAACTTCACATCTTTGGTAATATGCCATTTCAGCATCTGTTGCTGTAAAATGTTCGTTTCAGCCTCAGTAATCCCTCAGACAGTGAATCAAAACTCACTGATCCTTGAGCCTGCCAGAGGGTAGGGGTAAAATGTAACAATGACCAAATATAGAAAGATTTTGGTCTTGGACTAATTAATTTCAGTGCTGTCTCCTCTTAAAACCCGACCTGCCTGGATAGGAAGGAAGATACAACCACTTCTAACTCAGTTGCTAGCTGTTTTAAAAATGTGTATAAATAGAGGTTACAACTATTTGGATAAGAGGTGGAGCCGAATCTACTTTGGTTATTGCTCTTCAGTACCGAGACTAAAATTCAGGGAGCTGGAAAGCTCAAGAAAGTGCTGAGGAGGTGAGCAAAAAGAAGTGCTAAAGTTGTGCAATCTGTTCCTGGAAAATCAAGCTCATGGCTGACTTAAAAGATTGTCATGGTAACACAAACTCACTAAATACTAAGTCCAAGCCCCATTTGAAGGTCTGAGGCCCAGAAGAAAGAATAGAGTATTATTACTGTGTAAGTCAATTCAGGATCATGTAAATCAAAGCTTCGGAGTGAGGGGGTCTGTATTTCCTTTGATGGTTAGAGACCTCAATAGTTGCTTTCATTCTGGCATCCCATAAGCTAACATTAGTTATGTCGATAGTCTTTGCTATAAACTATACAAATACAGGAGACTGCGTATGAAAATACGTTATAGCAGCTTTACAACTTGGGTCACAACCCGATTGTCAGAAGGAACAAGACTCCCTTATGCGGTGACGAGCAGCGCGTAATGAGCTCCAATCTCAGGCTCTCTTCAGACTACAATGGGCTTTTTCTTTCCTCAGCTCACCATCCAGAAAGCACCAATTCATTTCTGTACATGCAGAATCAGGCCCAAAGACAGCAGGTTTGATGGAGACTTGATTGATGGTTCAACAAACCCTTAATATGTTCTGATACACTGAGGACATGTATTTTCCTAGGAGCACATGCTCTTTCCTGGTGTGCCTCTGTAGTACTGAAAGTACTCAGCACAGGCGGCGAGGAGCTTCAAATTCTGTAGAAAGCGTACGGTTGCAGTTTTTAAGCATTCACCAATGATCCATACTGATCAATAAGATGAACACTAGCTGCTCATTCATTTTGCTAACCAAAAAATAAGTCTGTAGGAAACGACACAACCATATGACTATAATTTTTGTTCACTGGGGTGTGTGCAGGCACTGGAACACCATAACATAAAAATCAATGTTTCATCCTCAGCTGGATTACTGTGGTCTGAAAAGTAAATAGGTGGGAAAACTAGAGGTATGGGAGAGATACAGGTGAAGACCAACTGGTGTGATGATTCATCTCAAAAAAGAAAACAATGACCATCACAGTTGGTAAATGGTGAGTTCTCACGTTGTGATGTTCCAGTTCACGTATGTCCAATAGATACCTGTAGGCTGTTGCGAGGGACACTGGACTTCACTAAAGCAGGAATGCCAGGTATCAGCTTTTAGGAGGAGCCTGGATGGTGAGAGGACAAAATGGCTTGAGGCGCCATTTCCATGCAAAGAGAGTGCCAGGAAGAAAAAATCTAAAGTGAAAGCGAGACAAGGGACAAAGTGAGTCTAGCAGTTGATGGCTATTATAAGCGCTATACAGTGATGGCCAGTGCCACACAGAGCTTCATAAATATGTTGCTAAAATGCTTTGGTATTGAGGTACCCTCCAGGCATTAACAAAAGTCTGAAATACTGATAGAAAAATTTTAGGATGAGTTAGGAAAGTGAGAGTCCTACCAGGAAGCTTTCCACTCTGAGAGCTGGGTTCCCTTGTCTGTTAAGTTGTCTTTGCACTAGATGAAGTTTTTTCCTGCTTTGGGGAGGACGGAGGGCACATAGGGCATTACACAAGCAGATGAGGACACTGGGACCAGGAGGGAGAGAGGTCCATTGTTTGCTCCGGTGCATCATGCACAGGTTTCACCCTATAGCCTTGCTGTGGGATGGGAAGACCTGCTGAGAACATCCAGTTCTCCAGCATGATAGCTTTCACAGAGGTATTAACTCTCCGCAGGCTATGTCGCACATTTCGGTTTCCTCAAAATAACTGCTTTGGTTTATGGTAGACCAGGATGCTATTCCAAGAAAAATACCTTTTGCTAATACTCATTCTGTTCTGGCACCTGGCTTAAGCTCTTCTGGCAAAAAGTAAGCTGGTGTGAACTGTATCACCACTAAGTGTTTTTGGTCAGACTGGTTTGACAATATTTCTAATCTTTCCTAAGAGTAGACCAAATATGGCTCTGCCAGAAGTCTGGGAAGCAGTCTCCAAGGAGAATGTGACTCATTCGGAAATTGAGGTGGGCCCCAGATGAAAATGTGATTCAAAGGTGGTTGAGTGTAACAAGGCAAAAAAAAAAAAAAAGATAAGGCTTTATGAATGCATTGATTTGTAATACAGCTTCTTCTATTAATTTCTTGTTTGCCATGTCATGCCAGGTCTATTGCTTCACTGTCTTCACAAAAGACTAAACATTCTCTTAAAAAGAAAAATTCTCACCATGATTCAGTTTGTTTTATTTTCCATATCCCAAGGCACTATTTTCTATTTTTAATGCCAGCATAAATCTCAGCAATTACATCAACCTTCTATGGAGTAAAACTTGTGTGAGCTGAAAATCAACCACCCTGTCTAGTTTGGAAAATTTTTCATTGAACTAAGGTTTTAGAAGGGTGGAAGAAATATAAATAACAATGCATTATTTAATTCAAATTCAAACATCTAGTTTTGTGCTTTGAGTCAAGTCTATTTTGCTATGAGTGGTAGGTCTGTTGAGGCATGGAGAGTATTTCAAAATCAAACTCAAACTTTGTGAGAAATCCACCCCTCTGTTGCACTCAGTTATTTTTTTGTGGGTTTTGTTTTGTTTTAAATTTTATTTTATTTTTTTATTTTCTACTTTCTTTTTGGTAACATTTAATTTATTAAAATTGGTAGCCCAAGAGTTGATTACAGACAGTATTATCTTGATACCTAGGCATCAGGCTTTAAGTGTTGGAGACAGAATTTTCTACCATTGCAGTCATCTTGCTTTCTTCAGATGAAGATGAGCAGAACTCAGTGTCAGCTTTGCGGTGGGGATGGGAGGGGTGTCTTCCTCAGGCAGCTCTGAAGAGCTCTCATGGAATGAGAAATACCATATAGCTCACCTGCCCCCCAGGTGTCACATCACTGGAACACTAAGGTCATTGAAGAAAAGTATTGTAATGATAAAAATTTGAACACAAGTACTGAATATAATCCTTCAAAATTACCTGGCTCAAAAGGCATGAACTTGCTGTAAAACTTCTAGTTTTAGTTGTTGGTTTTTTTAAGTCCAATTAGTAATTGATTACTTTTTGCTATACATTCCCCTCCACACCTATTTCTTGCTTGAATGTGATGAAAACTTTTCCTCAAGTCTTGCAAAAAGAGTCATGTTACGGAGAGCGAAGGTTTGAGAAAACAATAAGCAATTGAAGGAAGTCCTCTAGCTGCAGACAGCAAGTTATTTATATACATTTTTACATCTGGAATGAGAAGATATTAGCGGTTAGCATAGACACCTATCCTGATTTTTTTTTAAAAAAAAAAGATATTGACCATCAGCTTATGGTGGACCATCTCCTTTTCAAATAAACAATAACACTGAATAAAAAATTCTGTCTAAAAATCACTCCTTATTGCATCTTTCTTCATGCCGCCTTGTACCAAACGAGCTCAGTGCTTTTCTGAAGAAATTAAATATTGGCTTTTCTGCTTTTTTTTTTAAATGTTTCTAGATGAAACCGAGGCACACATTGACTATGAAGATAACTTTCCTGATGACAGATCAATACCTCTTGTTGAGAATGACCATGCCAACAGCAAAGACGAAATGGAGCAGGAACAGGAACAGCTTTCCTTCAGTAAAAGTTCAGAGGAGGGAAGAACTGGAAGTGCCAAAGAAGTTACTCAGGACACAGACACTTCTGAAAAAGGAAGCAGGGCACCAACTGAGTCCCCTGTGTCACTCCTAAGCCAAAAAAACTTGTTTTGGTTTCCATCAGAAGCTTTCAATGAGCCTGAATCAGAGAAAGAAACGGATGATTCCACTAAAGCACAGTTTTCTGAAGGTGATAACCACATTGGGGTGAAGACAGCCTATGATGAACCTGGTGCCAAAATGTTTTATGACAGTGAGGATTTCCCCATTGGACCCATTCTCACAACTAACGATACAAAGGCGGAGATAGAGGCAGTTGCCATTACTGATGAGTCGTGGTTAGATGGCTATCCAGTAACACAAGAAGTGGTAGAGGGTGATGAAGAGGAGGGGGATAAAGTTGATGGTTCGATGGGAACAGAAGATGACGTTGTCCTCACAACTGACCAACCTAATCATGTTGAAGTTAAAAAATCAGGCAATGGTAGCCCAGCTCCAGAGGAAGGTTTAACACAGATTGTGGCAGCAACAACAAGGATAGATGATGAAGGGGCCAAAGAGACACCGGTACCGCTTACATCAGTGAGTGGTCTGGAGAACTTGAGCGTGAGCAGAGGTTACGATGATGCCGCATGGGACCACCCAACAACGTTTCCAGAAACTGTGACTCAGGAGCCCAGTACAACGATACTGTTTGACATAACCAGCTTAAAAACATCCATGTCAGAAACCTCTGTGATGGTCAGCCCCTCTGATCACACTCCATACGCAGAACCAAAAGAAACAACTGCCTACCCAGCACAAGTAGCAACCACTGCACCAGCTCCAGGTATCATTACTGACACATCATCCCAGGAATTAACCGAGCAAGAAAATCTCACCCAGGGCCTTGGAGAAACGCCTGTTCCCACTTCTGAGCCATGTGAGGGAGAGGATTGTTCCAAGTCAAGTAAAGGTGCTATCATAGCAGTAGTTGTGATTCTTCTCTGCTTGTTACTGGTTGCAGCAGTCCTGGCTGTGTGGTTTTTCAAAAAACGGCAGCAGAAAAATTCTGTCTATAAACTAAATGGAAGGTGCCAACCCAGACATCATTGCTACCACCACTACCACCAGCAGCACATTGAAATGCAGAAAGTCTAACCGGGGGTCTTTCGGCAGAGATGCTAGCATCAGAAGAAAAACGTATTGATGTTAGAAGGATCACATGACTCATGGATGCTAAAATCCAGCAGTGCAGAAAGCAGAAGAAAAAAAGAACGCTAAAAGAACATAGAAGACAGAAATGATTTCATCCTTCTGAAATCGCAGTTTAGCATATTTGACCTTTCAGAGCTAAAGAATCTGTACGTTTTTATCGTAAGGGTCTTTTGGAGACATCAGCAGGACACAGCGTGCTTGGTAGTACATCTACAATTTGTTCCGCTTTTACATTTTGCTCCTATTAATAATAAATTAATTGATTAATTTCTGTGTTACCTGGTTATAATGTAATGGCAGGGCTGGTCAGGCCTTCTTGGTCTATTCTCAGTGGAGGAGGGAAAGAAGGAGGGAAGGAGGGGAAAAGGATGTTTTTGGAGCAACCACACGTTTGGTGCTTGTTCCTTTTTTTAGAACCTGCCCGAGCCGGTGAGGATAAACCACCGTAACAAATTATTACCTGATGTGACTTAAAAAGAAAACCTATTTGCTGCCATAGTTTAATGGATAGTATTGCAATGGTTACTGAGGTACTTCTCTTCAACGTTGTGAACTTAACAAGCCACAAATGTGGGATTATTACGCTATTTTTCTGGAAGGTGTTCTTTTAGCCTTAGTGAAGAAGTGCCATTCTTATACTAATCGTTTTATAGAAATCACGATGTCTCCCTGGAATTCAGAGAATACTGTAAGTGCCATTCGTCCTTGAGTATCAGCAGAAGAGGAGTCAGAGCACCTTTGATTCCAGGTGTTATGATGAATAGCCTCTCGTTACAGAGCCAAACAGTGATGAAGCACGTTCCAGGGGAACCCTACATAAAGTCGGCTCCTTCTCTGAACACAGTGCCGACTGACCAAGATACTGAATTTTAATTCACAGCCAGTGGTACCTCTGGCAACTGAACCCACACGTAATACTTCAGCCATATGAACTCTGTGGAAGGACGGATTTTCACCATCTGCGCTTTCACCAGCTGGAGGGGTGCCTGGGGTGGACACTGGCTATGGGAGATGGGTATCCATTTTGAATGCTGCGCATTGTGGTTTTAAAGATAAAGCAAACCTGGGAAAGAGAGAAATTGCGCCCGGCTGATAAAGTGCAAACGCTTGGCTTTTAGACTGGGTGTTGGTGTGAAAACAGGGAGGCTTTTCCAACAGCATGTTCTGTTTCCAGCGGTTCTGAAAATAAAGAGGGAGAGAGGGGAGGATGTTTTCTGGAATCTCTTAACATAGTGCTGGTGAGTTCGGTATGAAATACTCTTCCTTACCTTTCTGAATGAACAGGAGAAAGACTGGCAACTGTGAATAATCTGCAGGTCAGGAATAAATTCACCTGCCACCCTATTGCGCAGCCTCAGCCAAAACATGCCAGTAGTTCAACACAGCAACGTACTGGAGTAAGGAAAGGTGGGTGGGTGGCGTTCACCCGGTCTCGTGCTCTGCCTTGAGTCGCAGCGGCAACCACCTCTAACTCCAGGGAGGGCAGGCTGCGTGAAACGGAGTGCGGAACCGGCCCCGCATCCACGCAGCCGTCGGTCCCAGTGCTGGTGAGGAAAACAAAACGTTTTCAGACAACAGCTATATGTTATCTTGCAGAATTTGACCTCAGAGTGGTAAGAGTTGAATCTAATTGCCTGGCAAGAGCCACGGTATATAAAGAAGGACAGAAACTGTACAGATTTGTAAATACTGTGTTCTCTGACATACGCATGATTTTATGCTTTTAATGCATTCTAGACTACGAAATAACCTCAAATTTCTGTTGTAAACTATTTTTTTTATGCAGTAATGTTTTAAAAAAAAACCAAACAATGGATTTCGCACTAAGCAACTTTATGGAGACTGTTAACTCAACTAAAACATACCATCTGTAATCTCATGGAAACATGCTGAAAAATAAACACAGGACCATCCATTAAAATACTGTTTAACTGAAAGGTAGAAGTATGTGTTACAGTTCTGTGCAGCATCATTCAAAATGAAATGTCAATACTATTTGGCTCAGGACCGGAACATGTGAAAATGAGGCTCAAAATATAATTACAAAGACAAATTGCACAGGAATCTAATTTGAGGCTTAGAAATACTTGTTATTCGTGAACCAGAAGAAAATGTACATTAACATAATGCTTTGGAGGTATTTAAATAAAAATCAAATTACCAAAAAGGGGAAAGGAAGCTCTTGCATGTGTTCTTGTGCAAACCATCTGGTTTACCCACGTTTATGGAGAAAAGAGAGGTCTGTCACTCGGATGATTCTTGTAGAAGACACTCTGATATTAAAAAAAGTTAACTGAAAAGTGTTTAGCTTAGTCTGCCAGCCCGGCTCTGCTTCAGAAGACCATCTACCTCTTTTTGCAGCAGCATCTGTTTGTACTCACTGTTCTCACTTTACCGGAATGATTCAGGAAGTTTTGGGAAAAACTGATAAACAGATGGGGATAAACAGCCCATGAATGACACATTTGACTTAGACCAAAGACAGCAGGGATGGCAGACAATAAATATAGTACAGTAAATAAAAATTCTGAAGACGATAAGGTCAAAATACAGTAGGGGATGTTTTTCTTACTACAGGAATTAAGAGATGAAAGTGCCAGCTGTGGGTTGAAATTAGGAAAAAGGGAAGGGGGAAATACCGGGAGTGATTTTGTGATGGTGACATCCAGTCATTAAGAGATTGGTCTGTTGCTCTCTGATAAAAGTCATGTATCATCTCTTCCCTCTTTGAGGGAAGCCATGTATTACAACAGTCTGGCCAGAACCAGCTCCCTGGCGTTCAGACCGAGGTATGATCTCCTTTCCCCCTCCTTTCTTTAAGAACAACTACCTATTAACTGGGCCCCCATTTCACGTTGATCGTGTGCTGCTGCTGCTGCTGCTTTTGTATAAATTCGCTGCCAGGCAGGCTGAGAAGTGGCACTGTGGGGGGTAACACCAACGCTACTGGGAGCGTTTGGGGCTCAAGCCCTCACAACGAAAAGGTGTTTGCTCCCCTTTGTACAGAAACACTGGGATCATGGATCTTAGGTATTCAGTAAGTTCTCAGTCTGAAATGGCCTCAGTTTCCGTGCTTGTCCTTCCATTTGCCAGCTAGATGACAATATTGCATTGTACATCCTCATGGCATGCTGTCCCTCAAAAGCTGTTACGTTGGGGATTTGTTGCCACGGGCATCGAAGCCAGCACAGATTGATTTTTTTCTGCAGTGGAAATAATTTATGGGTTTTTTATATCCAATAATTTGTAATGCAAAGATACAACGTAATACCTAGCTGTGGAAGAGCAGAGTATGTAGCTGCGCATGACCGTTTTAAAAATCGGTCATAACAAGAAATGATTAGATAGTTGTAAGTCTTCTCAAGCTACAGGGTTACCACCAGTTTGGGATGATACATAAATGCAGGTAAGTGATAGTGAGAATGGGGCAAAGACATAAAGGGCCAATTTTTTTCTTTCAAGGTAGTAGCCACATAAAGTTACAGCTCTGACCCCCATATTTCCACTTAAAAGTAAGCAAGTTCAATTACTCTGCAAAAGAATTAATCAGGAAAAAAGGACATTTGTTACTTCATGCCGCTTAAAAGGCCTATCCATGAGGTACCTCAAACGGAAGAGAGTTAAAAATAATCAAAGAAAACTTAGAAAGTTTTCCTACAGAAAAGGTTAGCATTTATAAACTTTAAAACTTCAGAACTCTCTGCAGAATTTAGTTTCCATATATCATCGGTACTCTAAGGAGAGAGAAGAGGGGAGGGAGCAGAGATGGGTGTCTAAACCGCTGAATATTTCCTTGCCAAAAATAAATAAATAAATAGGTATCTATTTATTTTAATATTTTTTCCTAGGCACTGAAGAAGGCTTAAGATACAAAACCCTGATTTGCTGGGGTGTGCAACCCGACTTTGGCTATTTCTTACTTAACTTCTTTTTTGTATATAGCTTAAACTCTCCACACTAGGTCATTCAAGACTTGAGTCACCAGAAAAAAGAAGTCGCTGTTTAAAGTATGGCAGACAACCAAAAGTTCAGACAGCTGCAATGAAGGATTAGTTGTGGGTTTTTCTCACTGCCTTGCTACAAACTGCATCACAGCTCTATGTTCAAACATTATTAAATGGGAATGTTTTCTCTGGCACTGACTACTTCTCCCCACAGTTTAAGTATTGATTTTTTTTAACTGAAGTAGGTTTGGTTTACAGCTCACATTAGAACTTAAAAACATATTTCCATAGTAGCTGGCATATGCAGGCAACTGTTTATTCTCAGTACCAGCCACAATAAACACTTGTACTTTTATAATCCAACAAATCTTTGTCTAATCACAACTTCGTTTTCAGAGCTGTAAAATTTGCATGCTATTTAAACCATTTTTCATGAAGGCTCTCTAGAAATGGAAAGGTTTTCTAGGTCTGCCTTCATTACCAATATCGACCAGGAATTCACTGTAGAGGATGAGGAGGTACACGGTGGGCATTAACTGCAACGGTGAAAAAGCTTTGTAAAGCAGGATATGCTATAGGATTTTCAGAGCAATAGCTTTTCTTGAGGAGACCCACCTTTAATTCTACCTCAAACTTATTCTGGCAAGTATGAAGAAATGGCACCTCCTTGGTGGGACGGGCTGCCCAGGTGAATTGAGAACAGCATCCGACTAACTTTTGGCTTTCCGTTTTAGCATTCCAAAGCAGTAAAGCTCTGGAAAATGGAGCAATTTGAATTTGCTTTTGGCTCATGCCTTGTCAACAGAAGCAATGAAGGTCTGCTTGCAGAATCACTACGCTGAATGAAAGGGCCCAGAAGGACATTTGAATTCCCGTTGAATTTGCCAGAACTGATCGTTCTAAAAGTATTAGTTTTTCGTAGCTGACTTTATTGGCCATCAGAATTGCCAGGACACAGAAGTATGGAGCCTGTGATGCTTTTTTATGGGAACAGGATTAAACTTTGAGGAGAAAAATCACTATCACCTTTCTTGCTTTTTTAATTAATAAATATTGCCATTTATCAGGATGCATTAGCAAGAAGGCAGTAATATGTGCAGAATTGCTATCAGTAAGAGCAGGTATTAATTTGAAAAAGATTACATACTTAGCACAGATACACTGATTTCCAACCTGTAAATCTCTTCCTTTGCCCAAGCTTTGGTTCTTGTGTAGGAAAGCTTGTCCTGATGGCCAGCAGTTGTGTTTTTCACATAACCAAATGTCCACTTCACTGTGCCAGCTTTTGTGACTCGGTTTAATCTCCAGCTTTCAAGCAGTTCCCCATCACACAGGACCCCATCCAACAAGGGATCAAGCACGGGACTCACACTGCGTGCAGACCCTTGTGCTAGCCATCTGCCCGAAGATGGACTTCACCCACCCCTCAGCTGCAAGTGGCGACTGAAACACATGCTCAGAATTATTGCAGACTTGCTTGTGGGAAGCAACAGAGGGTCAGAGGCCAACAGCAGCCACCCAGATAGGCAGCTTTGTTAATAGGAACGTGACTAATTATGAAAAAGTGTAATTCTGTGGTTCTACAAGCAGCAATACTACCACCAAGATCATGATGAATTTCACCTCCAGGGCCAGCTCAGAGTCAGCAGACACGTAGTACCGATGCTGCATTCAAGTCAGTCACACAAACACGGTGGCTTCAACAAAACAACGCTTCCCTGAGCATCAGCATCATACTTTAAGCCTTATCAAAAATATAAATGGAGCCAAAATCTAAATATCCCATCAAGCCATCAAGTTAGGCAGAAGCTGCTAACATCCGAGGCAGACAACACGCAACTGCAAGAATTTGGAGTGGCAAAAGGGAGGCAAGAACCATAATCCTGCAGCCTCCCAAGAAGAGCTGGCAGGATCAGAGACGTGGAAGAAAAGACACTAATTTATTGTAGTCACATGTAAATGTTGGCATATAACAATAGCAGCAGCAAAAGAAAAATCAGCTAAAAGAACCTGAGAATGCTGAAAAAAGCCACAATAAATACTGAAGAACTGGAAGAGGAGCTATTTCTCATTAGAAAAGAACAAGGGTTTGAGAACTACTTGTACTTATAAAGATTGAACTGGCTTGGGACTGTATTTAGTGGAAATTAAGAAAGCCAGAAAAAATCCACAGACACTTGAACAAAATGAAAAAGGGATCACAGTGCCATTTCAGGAGGCCGCAAGAGTATCAGCTGCCTCCTCAAGTTAAATGGAATGGTAAAGGACATGAGACTCACTTAATGTAGGCTTAAGAAAAATAAATCACTGGCTAATAGACATCTTAGTAAATTATGAAATCCCCACCTGAGAAGGCACAATGGCAGGGGATTTTAGCTGTGAGGCTGAGCGCTGAGGAAATGACTGAACATGAAACGAGATCAGCTAAGGAAGCCCTAAAGACAGAATCACAAGCTTACCAGAAAATTGATGATACCCGAGAGACCTGCAATGGTTGAATAACTGATGAAGAAGAAAAATTAGCGTTCATAGGCACTAAATGTATCCCCAGTGTAACCTGTTGAAGTCAATTTAATCACAAAACCGGTTAACTCTGGTGATCAGTGTTTTACTGGTGGAATGAAAATATTACAGTATTTTACTACATACTTTGTTCTTTAAAAAAGCTTATAGCAATCTCAGACAGTTAGTGCTGGAGAGGGGAAGGGAGTTCTTTAACTGGGAAGAAATAATTCTGGGAGGCAAACTAAAGAGATCCTGGAATGGATTTTCTGCCGTCTCGTACCTACTGTAGCCTGCGCTACTTGCTTCACCAACAGGCAAAATCTGATTAGAAGCTTTACGCACTCACATCATTTCCACACAAGACGTGCTGTTACGGAAAACCTCAGGCCCAGGAAATTGAATTACAGGCACATCTCTTGGACGTCTTTACGGTTTCGCATTGCAGTACCTACAGACAGCACACGAGAGTTAGGGCACTACAGAAACAGTCGGTGCTTGGCAGAGCTCCTGCGTCAGTTCGGTAAATGGTAACAAGAAAAAAGTAAACTAAAAATGTTGGAAAACAAAGGCAATGGAGATAGATCCATCCACCCCCCAACCAACCACATGCCCTTTAGTGGTGGGATTTCTGCATTTGAAAGCTAGGGTATCAAAGATGAAGTTATTTGGGCATATGATCTTAAGATGAATGGTGCAGTTTCTGAGGAGGAGGTCCTTCCTGAGGAGGACTTGTCCTATGAAGGTTGGAAAGCAGGAGGACAAAAGAGGCCACCAGAGCAGGAACCTCTCCCTTGAGCGCCCACACAACTCCAGCAAGAGAAAATTAGGGATAAACTGGAGAAGCTACCCCAGGTGGGTATAATAATACATGTATTTCATGGGGAAGTAAGTGATGGTTTACAATATACTGCTTGTTAGTTTGAAAAGCAAAGTTAAATTCCTACATAAAATTACAATAAATGGAGCGCTAACATTGTGTGGAACAAAACGCATAAGGACACCTGATACACCCTCTGTATGTTCAAGGCATACAGCGAGCCAGATTCTGGTCTTGTTACCACAAGCGGAGCTGGGTACAGCTCCGAAAGGTAAAAGGCTCTTGATAGATTTTCATTTTGAGAATAAAACGATCTGCCCATCAAGTTCAGCAGATTAGGTGTGATTTGTATTAGAGAAGCTAAAAAAGCCCCAATCTGATCTTCCAACCATCTTTCACACACAGCTTTTAACATTTTAAAATGTTTCATCGCTGTCACAGGCTGGAGGACACTTAAACCTGATGCCGTGGATTCCCTTTCTTGTTCTTCATAGACTCAATGGTGTAGACACTATACTTCTACAGCATTCATAAGCGATAGTAGCAACACCTTGGATAGGTAGCGTAGACCATCTTTTGCCTTTTTAAAAACCTAAAGCAGATTGTGGTTTTACAACTGACTTCTGTTCATCTGGATTAGGGTTCAGTCACGAGGGCACTGAATGCTCCTGTCTGCCCTAGATGTAAGTGGGATGACACCACTTGCAGGCCTTGGTCCTTAAAATTGAAAGAGGAAAGCAAATGATGAAATCCTGGGTCCTCCTCTGAGGGTCAGTGGGATTTCTGCTTTTCAAGTAGTCTTGTGCATTAATTCACTACTCATCTCTAACACTATTTTTGGGGCCTTCAAAGTACTTCTGTATTGGACTCTGCCATATAGTTAAGAAAAATGTCAGGAATTCACATGCAAATATTTTTCATGATTCCACTTAGAATTGCCTGAGTCTCCACCTGTACCTACTTTTGGATGAAAACCATGCAGATAGTCCCACCAGACTGAAAAAAAAATGCAAACTGTTTTCTACAGAAGAGAATACTAAACACATCGACCATCATCATTTTATACAAGACTGGCCCCACCTCACACATGAACCACAAGTTGTTTCAACAGAAAGAGTAAGAACTGGTAGGAAGAAGGAATTATTTATTATTCAGTTTTAAGTGATTTCAGTTTCACATCATGTAATTTAATTTAATTTCTAAGAAAGATCAACACTGCTTACAGAATTCTTTAAACAATTTTTACAAGATCACTAGTTGTGCTTTGTTAATCATCTTATTTCAGCTACTTAAATGTATCTTAACAGCTTTCAGGTGCGCTGGGATTCAGTATCACTTTACTCATCATCACAGAAAAAGACATATATAAATAATACAATAGATAACTCAGAAAGTCTACAGGAACTGTTATGTCTTCCATGGTTCATAACCTGACAAAAGTTCTTTGGAATTTAGCTGTACTGTTTATAACTTAGTAGAAGAGCACCAAAATGAGGAACCTTAGTGTTAGCCCACAAAAGGCAAATAGTCTGCTTTGTTGTGTGGGTGTGCAGGAAAGCAAGCTGAAGAGGAAAACCCATGTGCACCAATTCTGTAAATGCAGAGGGAAAAGCCATGCTCACGGAAGAGTCACTGCAGCGTGGAAGTGAGGTTTCAGGAGCGGATCTTGTGACATGAGCTTAAAGGAACAGCTTTGAGGTATATCTAACTGGAACTACAGGTGACCAAAAACAATAGCAAGGAGCAATGGTGAGTCTTCACTTTTGTAAAATACTTCGTGGTGATTTCACTCATCAGGATTCCTTCTTTTCCTCTACTTCTAACAGCTCATCAAGGAATTCCACCAGTTCACCCTAGAAAGGATTAAATTTAAGAGAAACAAGTTAACCTTGTACTTCAAAAACAGT
Organism: Psophia crepitans; assembly: GCA_013399095.1. Classification (NCBI taxonomy): domain Eukaryota; kingdom Metazoa; phylum Chordata; class Aves; order Gruiformes; family Psophiidae; genus Psophia; species Psophia crepitans. Next base: position 114,746 of record VWZZ01000847.1, on the reverse strand, counting down.
GGAAAATTTTAACCATTTTATTCAAAACATAAAACTGTAATAATAGGTGTCTAATTTTTTTTTAGCATTCTTCATTCAGAAGCTAGCACAACAAGCTTATAAAATGCAAATAAATGGTCCATGTAGGGGTAGGACAAGTACTTGTAGTCACATACAGACCTTAAAAGAAGGAAATGTTACACTTCACAGTAAATCCTCTTGTACTTTTTCAGGTATTTGAACAGACAATGAAATTTTCAAACTTAGAAAATAGTTTAAATGTTGTTATTTAAATAGAAATGTTTAAAACACCTGTTAAATTAGGAAATTGTTAAAATACCATAAAACATTAAAGAATTCTAGAAAGCTTCAAAATTCAAAGCATTTTGTAGAACCCTAACTTTGATTTTGCATCTGTTTGCTCTAACCATTCATGTCCTCTGTTACACCCTTCAACACACACCTCCATTTTCAGCTGCAGATCTCCACATGTCATGCTTCAACACAGCAAAAAGGTAAAGAACCAGAGATACTAGAATATTTTCCATACGGGAAACAAATACTTTGGGTTTAGATTCAGAACAGAAAACATTATATTTACAAGCTTCCCTCTGCTAATACAACACAACAATCCAACTGTCTTTATTTAAACTACTCCTGACGTAGTTATATGTCATGTAGCATAGTCAAATGTCTTCCTGCAGTCTAGCCCAAGTATTTTGGGATGATACAGCCCTACCAGCTGGTACTGCCGTGCCAACCAAGCTACAGCAACTGAGCTAAAACCTGCCGTAATCACTTTCAGCTCAAGGTAACACCTCCAGCAGCGAAAAGCACGTAGCTAGCAGCAAATATGCAGCAGCATCTCAGACTACTCAAAACTGACTGTAGCAGCCCATCTGCTGACACCCTCAGAAATACTAGTATTTTCTGATTTGCCTTCCATGCACAGTTCAGAAACAACCCTGCCTGAGATGGGAGGCCCCGTGGGAATGCCTGTGCATATTTTGACTTTTTGATACAACTCTCAAATATTGAGCTGCAAGAGAGATGTGGATGCTCAGTGTTACATTCCCAACCTCTTATTCTAATAACTACAATGTTCTGTTAAATTGTTTTAATTTAACTGCATTTTGCAAACTTTCCTGTCCTTCATCTATTGACATAAACCTATGTTCTGAAAAGGTCTTAAGAGGTCGTTCAAGTTTTTTTTCAAAACAAGTTGTCACTTTCTGATAGAAAAATATTCTGCTGGAAAATCTGATTAGCTCTTACTCACTCTCAAGTTTAAAATAATGAGAATTTATTAACTGTTATGATGAAAGCACGTCATCCTTGCTTGGACGCTCATTCTCCCTATTCCAAGTCTTTGTGAACTGTATTAGGCTTCTGAGTCTACTTGATGAAGACTGCAAACAGTATTTTACAATTGTAGTTAAATTTTGAGCACATTTTTGTCTAGAAAGGTATTCCTTAAGAAGGCAGCACCTTCCAGACACATGCAGCTTGAGACTCAAAATGTGAGACCTTCTTGATGAGGAAAGGGCATTAAAACCTCTGACAGTGAAAACAGTAAGAGCCAAAAGAGAATTTTTGTCTATTTTGAATACGACAATTGTATTGTGGATATGTGAATAAAAATATTAACATCACATTGTCGCGGTTTAACCCCAGCCGGTAACTAAGCACCACGCAGCTGCTCGCCCACCCCTCATCCCCCAAGGGGATGGGGAGGAATATGGAGAAAAAAAAAAGCGTGGGTTGAGTTTAATAGGATAACAAAGGAAGAGAATAATGATAACAATAGTAACGAAAATAACAACAACAACAGTAAATACTACATATAATACTATATGTGTGATGCACAAAAGCAATTGCTCACCACCCACGGGAAAACAACCCAATGCCCAGTCTGCTTCTGAGCAGCCATCCCATCTCCTGGCCAGCTTCCCCAGTTACGTATGGAGCATGACACCATGGCAGGGAATGTCCCTTTGGCCAGGCTGGGTCAGCTGTCCTGGCTGTGTCCTCTCCCAGCTTCCTGTGCACCTGGTGGGGCCTGGGACGCTGAAAAGTCCTTGACTTAGTGTAGACACTCCAATTACCCAGCAACAACTAAAAACATCAGTGTGTTGTCAACATTACTCTCACACTAAATCCAAAACACAGCACTGTACCAGCTGCTAGAAAGAAAATTAACTTTATTGCAGCTGAAACCAGGACACACATTTTTCAGAAGTGTGATTAGCAAGGACAGAAATAATGAGAACCAAGCAAACAAAAATAAAAGTGGGAGGAAAGTTGGTTGAAATATCTGCTGCTCTTGTTCCCTACTTCACAATTCCATTTTAAAAGGAATATCGAATCTTTGCCACTATGAAGCCGTATTAGCAGCTCCTGAAGGATGGCAATTTATTTTGCTTTGAATTTGTTCAAAACATCTAAGTATCCAATTCAATAAAAACACAAGAAAAAACTCCAGCACTTTAATGATCCCTACTTGTCTTCCTGGTTGCAGGAAGTCTGGCAATTGGAAGACAGGAATTCAACATTTCTGCACATTTTCCTTTGTTAGAGGTATTTTGATAGCCTAAGGAGCCCACTTGTGGGAGGAACTCAATACCGCTTCACAAATGCACCTGGAGAAAATAGCTACTAGGTCCAACAGTTGTTAGGCAAGCAGTTGAGTGATACAGAAAGCGAAGCACAGAGGACTTTAGGTCAAGTTTTACAGGACAGCTCCTAAAACTGTGGGCAGAAGCATTTGGGTGGTTCTTGAAGGACTACAGACAGGCAGAATAGAGTTATGAGACTGGGAATACAAGTGTCTGCTACAGGGGTCCCAGATCTAATTCAGACTGATTCTTTTACACCTCAGGATCATAGTTTAATGAAAGAATAACAGATACTGAAAAGGATTTATCTTCTTGGTCTACCTGCAAAGACAACCCTCAAAAGGTACGGGTCTGAGAGGTAGGGTGAAAAGCATAAGCATCTATTCTATGATTCTACAACCTGACTGGACAACCCAGAATTAAGTATAGAGAAGACATGGGGATTTCAATACTGTACTCAACCACATGAGAACTTAATTACACTCATATTATTGTCACACTCTTCAGTAAGGTAGGCTATTTCAGAAGACAAAGAAGATCCAGAAAGAATTTTTTTTTCTTCTGGTATGTTTTTAAATCCAGAAACATGTAAGAAGTCCAAGTTTTAAATGCAAAAGGATATTTAAAAGCAACAGTATTTGAAAAAAAAAAATTGACTGAAATGTCCAGTGCCTGAAAAATCATCTCTTGAGGAAAGTATGATGGAAGTTGTTGTGGTCTAACGAGAAGTACTGGGTAGTAAGAGAAGTTGAATTGTGGCAAAAATATAAAAATGGTTGCTGAAGCAATATACATACAGAAAATATGCTATAATGCAACTGAATAATTGCCTGGATGTTGGTTATTTTTGAAAAGGCAAGAACTGCAGATTGCAGTTACAGACAAACATAACCCGTAGTTAAAATATTTTTGCCTGCGTCTTCACGGTCAGAATGTAAAACAGTTGCAAGTTGTCCATACTGTGGTTGGCAGCCTACAGAGAAGGTGATAACGTGATGTCAGAAGAGCTGATCACATTGTCAGGCTAGCAGCTATGATCAGATTGATCCCTGTCCTTGCCCCATTAGCACTCACTTGACACCGCATCAGGCATTTTGCATGACTGAAGTCAGCAAATATTTCACAGGCGTCCATTCCAGGGAAAAGCCTTCTGCCTTCTGATATCTAACAATGTCATGCTGGCCTGCAGACCTGGAGTCTGAAAATGATTCTCTGACACGATTTAAGCATTCAGCGTGACAGAGTTCCTCCTGTTGTCTGGTATGTTCGTTGGCTCTTATCTACCTTAATAGGAAGGACAACAAATTTTACATGCAAAGTCAGCTGCAAACCCGTAATTCTTTCTGCTGCCAGCTACTAGAGGGGACAACAGCCACTCAGTTCTAATGCAGGTTACATAAATACACTGCTGAGACACAGCGCTGATGTAAATCAGAGTTGAGCAATATATGGCCCAAAGCATGATGTAGCTGTCTGGCTGGTAGCTAGTAAATCAGAAGGTGAAGTCTGACTAAGCTCGGGGAAAAGAAGGGTTTGCCGCCAGACCAGCGCATGCCTGACAGTTAGGCAGCCAACAATGGAAAGTACGCACGTGTGCACCGCTTGGTCAGCTGCAGTGAGGCACGTCCTCTTTAGCAAGCTGGCCCTCGGTCCGCAGCCACTGCCTCCTGGTTTGCACTGGAGCCCAGGTACGTGCCGCAGGTACAACAGCTCTGCTGGCACCCCATGACCTCCCGCCCTCCCTCTGCTACCAACCTCTTCCCTCTCCCAATCCAGGGACAGTCAGTGGAAAGTGGGAGTGACAGCAAGGACATATGGGAAAAGAAGGGACAGGTATAGCCTGAAATATGGGAGGCATGATTTCGAACAGCAGCAGGGGAATGCTCCCAGTCTGGTGTGAGTGGTAGGAAGAACCAGAGAAGCTGATCTGATCAACTGGAGCCTCTAATTATCCGTCAGATATGCAAATCGAGCACCCTTGGCTTAGATTAACAACTGAACAGAAGCACAAACAAAAAGAACAAATTTTGTACCACAGTATGTAATTCAAGAAAGCTTTGCAGAAGGTATGTGAGTAGGTGGATTACAATAAAAAATAATTTAAAAACAGAGTTCGTGGTCAATTCTGAATAGCTAACCCAGGCTAGTGAGACTGGTGCACTATTGTAAGCAAAGCTAGTGGATTTGAAAAATTAAGTCCCAAAAAGGAGAAAAATGCAGAACTCCTCACTTACTACCACAAGCTGAGCATCCAAGACCAAGGTACCAAGGTACCAAGACACTGGGCCAGGCATTGTTGCCAGCCCTTCCTTCTGCAATATTAAATGCTGCATTCACACACACAAAATCCAACCTCTTAGAAGAAACATCTGTACTTCGGAGACTCCTAGCCAGCTATTAAAATAAACAGCAAAGAGAAAAAGCTACCAATACGTGGCTCAGTTATGGCCCACTTGAGACTGATGGTCCAGCACCAACTTTTCTTTCAACAACCGCATTTAAAAATAGTAGCGACCAGTAGCAGTTGTATTGCTCGCTGACAGACCCAGCCTTTGGCTGCTAAAACCAAGCATTGCCTTCTGCGCAGCAAATATTAATCATTCGTGGGTCCTTGCCTCCACCTACAATCTGTTCTGTCCTTTCTCAGTGTGGACTGGAAAAGGTCTGGGAAAAAACCAGCCTTCTTGCAATAGCCCGTAGTTTCCATGCAGATCTGCTGATGGTCTTTTCTATAGGCATTCCACATGCACTGCAGTGGGATAGCCTGTTCTTCAGGGAAGTAACAGAGAGTATTAAAATAACAGTGCTCTATAATGAATTAAGACCTACAGAAAAATATTGTTATGGACATGACTTCATGCATAATTATCAGTGAATGAATAAGAAACAGCCTTTATCCTAACTCATCCAGCAAACTGAGACTTAAAAGACAATATACAGAGCAAGAAGAATTGGCTGGATCTTTGTTTCCTTATAATCTATGACCTAGAAGGAAAATATTTATCCCTCAAAATGTCCCCCAGCTGTCCTTCACAGCAAAAATTCAGATTTTGCTAAAGTTCAAAGATCTTTATACCTGGAAACTTGTTCAACAGCGAGAGTAACAGATTTGGTTCCCTTATGCATCGGGTGTAGGTGGCAAGGTTGTGGTAGGGGGAGGGGTTGCAGCAGCGGCCTCTCAGGAGAGGTGAGGGCTGCCCTGTAACTAATGAGTAACTGCCCTGATAACTAATTTGAGTAACTAATGGGAGTAAGACAAGGAGTTAAGTTCATGAAAAACAGGAGATTTTGTTCAAGGAGAAATAACCAACTCGCAAGACAGAAGACAAAGGTTTGATATGGCCAACTGTGTAGGATACCTGGCCCGCGGGCCTGATAGAGTCTGCAAGCGCACACCACACAGCCCACTGGCCAGCGATATTTTGGGGAAGAACGACATTATTTCAGGATAACAGGAAGGCATGTGTCAATGACTGGTGCAGCCTGAAAGGTTTATTCAGCCTTTGACCAAGAAAAAGTTCCTTGATCTAAACTTCAGTTAAAACATGCGACTTCGCTGTAACCACCTCAAAGCCCTCCCAGATCCTCCATGAGCATTGCAGACCACGCTGGACATTCCTTGCATTCTTGGAGGGGAAAAAAAAAAATCCCTCAATTCTTTGTGCAGAAAAATTATTTGGCCCTTAACTTGTTTATTTTTCAGATACTTAGTCCAGAGTGTGACCTACTGTCACATGCTTGTAGGTTTTTTTTTTAATATTAAAAGAGCCTAGTTGTTTTTTACATGTAAGTTAACCTCCTCTCTCAAATATTATTCCATTTCATTTTTTAATGATATATTCTGAACATGTAACTGTTCTCTGCCCATATACTATGGGAGATTGCAGTACACTGCACTTACTATAACAGTATTTTAAAATAATCCAATAAATGTGCTTTCCTCTTCACATTTTTATAATGCCTATAAAACATGAGTCAAACCAGTTTCAGAGCAACTTCAACATTGCTCCCATTCCACAGAAAACAGAAGCCTTCTAGTGGCTTTGTTTCTGAACTTCGCTGATGCTCTTTTGGCTGCATTATGCTGCATGCAGAAGCTTAAGAAAATCTCGACAGGCAACTTGGGGACATCCCGCCATTTAAGCCCAACCATACTTGCAGCTTCCCATGGAAGGAGGAATGCCTTTGCCCAGGATACACATCCAGCGGTAAAGAAGCAAGAGGGGAAAGCAAGAAGCTTCTGGAGAGCCAGCCAGGTGGGCAGTATCTCCACTAGTAAAAGATGATGAAAAAAATGTTTTCTTTTCAATTTAAAGATGCGTATGTTGAACAGGGACCATAACAATGTCAATTAGCTGCCAACTCTCTCCGAAACAGCTGCCACCAGCTCTTCTCAGTGTAGCAGTGCTTTTGTAGCTGTGTTGGGCTGAAGTTACACGCAGCACAGGGTTTACAGGTCTGCATTTACAACTTGCCGTTACGAGCGCACTTATGTAAATCTTTTGAACATACGCAAAAAGTGAGTTAATGAAGCGAAAAATATGTTGCTGAACAGAAAAACAGACTGAACTCAGATTATTATTTCCTATCAGCAGTTCACTGAGCTCTCCTGCTTTGATGCTACTCCATATATTCCCATATATTCCCTTTCCCCCAGTCACATTACTTCAACGCTTATTCTCCTACTTAGGAATACAGCATTTGAATTTCAGCTTCTGTACAAATGGACACACACGTTATCTACAAATAAAAAGAACAAGATGCCAAAAGAAGTGGGTCAAAGCTGCCAACAGTTTTTCACCTACTGATTAAGTACTGAAAGAAAAATCACATTGTAGGATCATCCCAGCCAAATGCTTGTGGCTTTTATGTAATTTCAAACAGCTAAGTAGCTATCCCTGAAAAAAAAATCCTCAAGAACACTGATTTTACGGGCCAGAAACATGTCTTATACAATTAGTGTAGTGTTGAAGTTCTATCTACACTAGCTGAGTATTTGGCTCTTAACGGCATTGCAGTTTGCTGTTTAAATCTGTGCAATACTAGGAGTTGCATCTATTATAGCCTTTAAGCATTACAAAACTGAAAAGAAATCAAAAAGCTTGACTATCCATGGCCAGCTAAGATGACAACACCATGTAATGTTAACTTCACTGTAGAAAACTGTAAGGATATTTAATAGTAATTACTTTTAAGAAAAAGTAATTTGTAGCTAGTTGGTGCTAATATTCTCTGTCACCTCCACTGTGTTAAATGTTTGAACTAGAGTTTTTCATTTCCTTGTGGAAAAACGTTAATAAAGTAACATGAAGGAGACAGTATTTCTTGTAATGACACATGCAAAAATCATTACTGCATGTTCCAGCCTCTGCAATTACTGCAGTGTAATATTGGAAGAAACCACTTGTTCTTACTCACTTTGCTAATGGGATTTAAAAAGACACATGGATGATCTGGGATATGGGAGCACTGAGAATTCTACTGAATAGAGTGAGATTCTCCACTTGGGAGTAATGACATACTCAGATAGGAAGAGATCCTTTTGCCACATCAATCCTTTTGCTTCACTCAAGGAAAGAGTGTGAATTTTTTCCTGCAGATTATTTTACGGGCTTGTTGGCCCACGAGCGACTTCACAGACAGCAAACATGGACCACAGACACTCACAAAAGGTATGGCCTATGGCCCAAGAAGCACATGGTTTAAATAAATAGAGTGCGCTAAAAAGAGAGGTTGTCTCCACCCTTAACAATTTTTAATAAAGCTTTTACTGTAACACCTTATCTGGGTTTTTCATCAGTTTTCAGCACTCCTATGGAATAAACTTTTCTATCCATGCCAGGAGAAATATTAAAAAAAAAAAAATAAATTCCACTTACTCTACTAGGTCCTGCCCATGTAGCAGAAACTGCAAGGTAGCGATTTTACCTTTGTGCTATTCCTGCTCTGCCTGGGCTCCCTGGAAGGCTCCTGCAGCCAAAGACAAGTTCTGGTAGCCAGGGATTTGTGAGTTCACTACCAAAAGCCAGAGCCAAGCTAGAGGCATGTACGGCCTCTATCTCTCCGAGGTTCTCCAGCTCTAGGAAGGGAGAGCAGAGGTCCTTCAGCTTGTCCCCAGGAGAAGAGAATGGTAACTTCCCTAATACAACGAGGCTGAGGAGTAGGGATATCTGTGGCATGACCAGGCCCGGTAATTTTGGTTGTTAAACCCAAACAAATAATAATCCAGTGTAATGTGACTTCCTTGACACTACCCCAAAAGTTTAACTGGCATTTCCACTGTACTGCCCTCCTGCCGATTGTGAGATCATTTGTAATGGCACTGGTGAAATGGGCTACAGGAATGAATGCCAGCAAATGAATGCTTGTTTATTCTGCACACAGCGCTTGAGGCTGAAAATTGTTTCTATAATCCCTTCTTGTAACAACATATGGGGAAAGCCCTCACAACAGACTGCTCCTTCCCTTCCTTAAATACTCATCCCTGTGTTTTGAAGCAGCAGATGTGAAAGAAGGAAAAAACTACAAACCGAGTTTGTGCCTAACGCAAGAAACCATTATGGGCAAAGCACTGTGCTGGGTTTGGCTGGGATACAGTTCATTTTCTTCATAGTAACCAGTATGGGGCTGTGCTTTGGATTTGTGCTGGAAACGGTGTCGGTAACAGAGAGATTTTTTCAGTACTGCTGAGCAGAGCTTACACAGAGCCAAGGCCTTTTCTGCCTCTCACCCCACCAGTGAGCAGGCTGGGGGTGCACAGGGAGTTGTGAGGGGACACAGCCAGGACAGCTGACCCCAAATGACCAAAGGGATATCCCATACCATATGGCTTCATGCTCAGTGTATAAAGCTGAGGGAAGCAGGGGCAGATGATCAGAGTGATGGCATTTGCCTTCCCAAGTAACTACTACATGTGACGGAGCCCTGCTTTCCCAGGGATGGCTGAACATCTGCCTGCCATGGGAAGCAGTGAATGGATTCCTCATTTTGCTTTGCGTACATGGCTTTTCCTTTGCCTACTAAACTGTCTTTATCTCAACCCAGGAGTTTTCTCACTGTTACTCCTGATTCTCTCCCCCATCCCACTGGGCGTTAGTGAGCGAGCGGCTGTGTAGGGCTTAGCTGCTGGCTGGGGTTAAACCACAACAAGCACAAACCATCAAGAGAATATAAAGAAGTGCTCAAGAATTTCACACTCTGATGAAAAACCATAGACTAGTCCTCATCTAAGCTTAACCTTATAACAAGTTTATTAAACTGTCTTTCACAGAGTTTTATCACAATGGAAAGACTTCCTAAAGTCTGGTTACCTTGCAATGGAATTTTACATATAGAGTTATTTTCAGGTCACTAGCATACTGAAGGCAGCACAGGCGTGTTATTACTTCTCCACTATAAAATATTATCTCTCCCTATGTGCTGGATAACATAAAAATTGCAAAGGTGATTTCACTTTTTTTAATGTAAACCATCCTTCTCTCTTCTAACTAGAAAAAGACGTCAGCAGCGCTCACTACAAGTACCCTGCCCCATGCCATAACTGAACGTAGCTTTTTGCCAATGCCAGCAATGAACTATTCCATCATTTGGAGATTTTTTTAAACCTTTAAATGAAAGGTTCTGAAAACAAAGCAAAACAAAAGGCAGTCCAAAGCCTCCACGATTTATATTTTAATTTCAGCTGTGGGAGACAAAAAAATGCCCTGTCACCAATATAACTACTTGCACAAAAAATCGACTACATATTTCCAGCCTAATAGTAGTCATTTTATGTTATTTGGCCATGAATTCCAACCATTTAAGAAGCAAGACCGGGTGACCAAAATGTTATTATGCAGAAAAAACCCGCAGATAACAAGACCTCCTTTTGACAAAAATTATAATTTCGGTGCTTACTTCTGGACAAAATTGTAAGGATTTTTAAATCTAATTTAAACAACATTTCAGAAAAAAGACTCCAAAACTCAGAAAAATGCTTGGTTTAAATATATATATACTACTTCTCTGCCCCCTGGTGTTACAGCTTGCAAAGTGAATTTTCTTTTTTTGTGGCTTGAGTGCATTATATTTACCTTCGTGTTAATACTGTCCATATTTTTTACAATGGTACGTGATGTTCTTTCAGTTTGTTTCGTATATTCCATTTAAAAAAGAAAAAATTACGATAAATTGGTCACAGTTACAAGAAGATTTTTCCATATTAGCTAAATCCCGGAATTCCATTTATGTATCATCTTCACTTCAATGTGATTGCTGGTTTTTTGACCACAATTTCCTTTCTAAAAAACTCACCTCATCATCATCCATCAGATGTTCCTTTGCAAATTCATACATTTCCAACTGGAGCGTGGTTATGTTGTGGTATCGAACTGCCTCCTATCAAAACCCAAAATTTCTGTGTTACTTTAGGGTAGCAAAAGCATCATCACATGTCACCTGAAGCTATTCCAGTGAAGTCAGACCCAGACTTAGAAGAAGGTAGATCCCAGGGTGGGTTATAATGTTTGAGAAAGGAAACAGCAGAACAGCAAGCAGCATATCCAATGTCTTCTGTGGATCTTTGTAAGCACAGGCTCCACTGGTGCGAGAATAACAAAGCATTCTCCTCTTTCTCATGTTTCAAAGCACTGGCGAGTCTGAAAATAAGGAATGAGACTGCCAGAGCTGAGCAGCAGCCTGTGCCTACATTCCAGCGGGCTCTGGACGTGAGAAAGCCTCTGTCTCCCTGTGCGCTGGCGTATGGCGGCAGGCAGTTCTGGGAAAAAGACACTAAGCTATTTTGCATGATAATGACTCACCACCCCAGCCTGAATCTGGGCTAGGGGAATTCTGCACGGTCACCCACCTGTCACTCCTCGCTTCCTCAGCTGTTTGCCTGGACAGCACTGTTTAGCTCAGTCACCTTTGCTCACATTTGTGAATATCAACAGTAATCTACTTTGACTATCCTGTTTAACTCTTTTTAGGGAGGAAAACAGGAGACTTCCTCTTTCAGAAGAGCATTTAAAGCTTAGTATTGGAGCCAAATGCTGCTGTCTCCCCATTACCACTTTGTGAAAATAAACCAAAGGCATCATGGTTTCTGGGCAAGTGATTAGGACAGCAAGCAACTTTTGTTCATAGTTACACGGATCGAAGTACAAGAAAATACAGCTGTGTGCATGTAATATACCATATTTAAAAATTAAATTATCTGTAGTCCGCAGCTCCTGAGAAGTTATCAGTGAAACATTCAGAGTTAATGTGTAGGGCCCTTGTTCTATCCTCCCTGAACACACATGCCAAATCTGTCTGTGGCTTGCAGTTTTACACTGTTGCTACCCCTCACTCACACCACCGTCAAACATTGTCCTCAATATGGCTATAAAGCACAGCTCTGCTCCCAAAAGCAGTGACAAAGCTGTGGTCCCTTTCCCCTGTGAGCTCAGTCTCACTGCTGCTGCCTGAAAGAATCAAATGCATTTTCACTGTCTTCTGTCTCAGTCAGCCCTGCAGGCCAGGCCTGGGTTTCCAGGGTGCAGATAAGGTGTGTTGCACATAACTCAGCAGCTGTCCAGAACCGAAAACATTTAACTCCAGTGGAGTGGTAGTTTTGACTTGAGCTGGCTGGCCTGGGAGGAAAGAAACTGTAATTATCAGTGCAACCTCTAAGATGCATACGTTAACTGCTCTGCAGTGTTGCTACAGATAAAACCAGTCACCTAAGCACTACCTATATATATACGGAGCTTAATGCAGCACTAAGAATCAAGGGATCAATATGCCTTTGGGTCAGTACAGGTCTCAGTGACTGAGGTGTCGGAAGAAGCAACACGGGAAAGGCAGCTGGAACATTACCCTGTGGGGTGCCTGCCGTTGCTTCAGCTAGGTTAACTTAAATGACTCTTCCATAGGGAAGCCATGCCGTAAGAGAAAGCAAAAGCACTGAATTTAATTTGCGGAACACGTATTGCCAGTAACTGACTACTTGTACAGCATATACCACTGATACCCAAGGAGTCACTCAGGTGTCACAGAGCAGCTAATTAAGTTGCGTGACATAAATCGTGGTAATAAGCAATGACAGAAAACCCTACTTAACGGTCAGAGTCCAGGCTGCAGGACTCCACAAACACAGCAAAGATGCTTTTATGTGTCAAATTTCCCTGGACATGGAAATTTAAGAACAGCACAGAAACCGATTTTTAGAGTAATTACTTGAAGTCAGATCACAATCATTGCTGGATGGCCTGATGTTTACTGTGGGTTCACTGCAGCAAGCATTCTAACTCAGGTAATTAGGTGCAGTATGGTCGTGAACCTTCTTCCATCCTCATCCACCCAACTATGTTCTAAATGGAGTAAGTGGGAAGTGAGTTTAGCAGGGGTTATCGTATCTGCACACAGTCCAATGCACAGAGAAGCTGAAATAACAAGCAGGTGAGCAGCTACATGTTGGTAAATAATGAGTGACTGACAGAAGCCTGAATGTCACTGGAATGATCTTTTCATCAGGAGATTTCAGGGGCCAACTGCTATATTTGTTGAGGTAGATAAAGATATAAATATACAGAAGTGGCAGACAAGTACCAGCATGAATCTACTCATCATCATATCATATTATATCCTACTGTAGTATATTTCAACACAAAGGGAAGAACTGTAAGGACATTCACTGTCTACATTACATAGTACATCTCTGTGTACAACTTTCTGCACAGTTTTAATGAAACAGTATGTGTTCAATTCCAGAACCAATTTTCATAATCTGTGACCCAGTGAGTTTCACGGAACTATGTGAGTGTTTCTAGAAGGCATTTTAAGTAATTCACCTACCGATCTGGGCTGAAAATCCTCTTCTTTAAGTCCCCATTTGTCTTTGTGGTACTGATAATATACCATGTTCTGTTTCATTACTTCATCTTTCTGGTCAAACAGAAGGTAACTAGCAGCACAAGAAGCTGCATTCTTCATGTCATTCACTAATTAATAAACACATAAAAAATCCAGATAAGGTAAATGAACAAATTCATACTATTACCTAAGCTCTGAAAAACTCAGATGGAAAGAGGTCCCATTTTCTACCTTCTCACCTGCTGCACAAAAAAAAAAAAACCAACAAAAAACTTTCTAGCAAGGATTTGCTATTTTTGTGTTCTAAAACAGGTAAGGCCGTGATTCAAAAATGGGAACTTACCCGTGATGGTTTTCTATGAAAATCCTAACCAAATGTCCCTCCCAGGTACCCCAGGATCAGTGATGTGTGAGCCCATAGCTTGGTGATCCCCACTGGGGCATTTATTAAAAAAAAAAAACAAAAAAACAAAAAATAAATTAAGAAAACCTCATTTCTTTGCACTAGACTTGACAAAGAGGGAAGAGTCAGTGTGTAAAACACAGTCAAACAACATAAGCAAAAGTCATTAATGGCTTGATGCTACATAGCTGGATGTATCTTCTCTTTGATGTTGGAGCCTGCATAAGCAGCTGTAAAGGGCTACATGTGTTCTTTACAGTGCAAGTAGTTCCTCAAAAAACACAAAAATCACTGAATGATTTACCTGTCAAATGTGTAAACACTGAGCATGAGAACACTACCACTTCTGTTAAGTGGTCCCCTCTTTTCTTCAAAATGCACTTAGCCTCATTCGTCATGTATTTATTCAATAGAATACGAGGTGTTATGTTAAACGTATTGCCTTGAAGTTACAATCTTTCTTCTAACTGAATGAGTCAGAAGTTTAAGAAAAAACTTTTTGTTAGAGCTGATTAACAACCATGTGGGCCTGACAGCTTGATCACCATGGCTTTTTGGCACAAACCATGTTTTTTTGCACAAGGGTGTAGAAAAATGGGTTTGTGTCACTGCAGGTGTTCCAATCTATAGGAAGTGGCTGACACTGTTTACCCTAACATGTTATATTAAGAGTTACTCCAAAAAGGCAGAAGATCTGGTCTATCATTTAAACATCTAACATCCATATGATGAACATCTATCATTTATACGAAACTCTGAAATGTGAAGCAACTTGTGCTGGCAGTAGGTATCGTATAAAGAATAAAGGGCGGTGATGGATCAGATCACACTTGTTCTGTAACAACTTCATTTTTCCAACACCCAAGTGGAGACCAGTCACAACCACGCACAACTTAAAACAGAGGGGCCTGCCCCGGGTAAAATCCAGCCTTTATAGGGCTTATCTTCAGCAATTTATTTTGTCATGGAAAATTCTATGAGCATGGCGCTCTACAGATAATGTTTATTTCCCATGTCTGTTAACGACAGCTGTGCAGCGAGAAAAAGATGCCAAGCAGCTCAGACATTCTGTCCCAGAACAGGTTAAAATGCAGATTCTGGAGGCCACTATTTCATTCCAGAGCATTATAACTAGAGGGAAAGGATTATGAATGGAAACTGTCCCACACCATCCCAATGTTATTTAAGCCCATGAAATCACTACTTACATTTGTAATAAGCAAACTGCAAGTAATGGTACATGGTGGCCACAAATTTCTCAACAACAAAGCCTCCTATAATGGGTGTCAGATTACTCTCGCACTCCACTTTGCACGCAAGGACTTCAATATAATGATCTAGAAGGAGGAAAACAACACAGGATATGGATAGCGCACAGTGAATTGTTATAACCCCTCCCATTAGCTACCCATTGCAATTTGGCCTTATAATGCCCTCCTGGGTCCTGTGCATCTAGATCTTGCTGCCTGGAAGTGCTGAGCATCTACAACTCCATGTGAAATAGATATCAAGTACTGGTACTGAGCCCTTCTGTAAAAATCAGTGCGGTCTGGACTTGAAGGGTATCAAAGCTGCAATTCCAGAGAACTAAGCAGTTAGGTTTCACTGACACCTACAGGCAGTCTGTGGCAGTAGGTTTCACATAAAGTGGTGCGGAGCAACATTATTTCCTAACTGTGAACTTAACTGTGCCATTTTTTTTAAAACTTTGAGATCCTTTGCAATTGCATTAAATTATTGCATGAATAAGGTCCACATGCTGCTGACTACAACTGTGTCACAGAGAAACACAGCAGGTGATTGCAAAGTAAGCCTCAGAGATGGCCACATTTTGTGCCAGCAGTTTGGATGTTCTAAAAGAGAAGACAGACACAAATATGTTGCTCACTACAGAACAACTTTCAGCCAGAATAGGTTCACAAGTTCACCGGATCTACAATGGGATAGGACTAGAGCTGATCTTATCTTCAAGAAAATACACTCCAAGAAAACCTTCCATCAAAGAATTACAAGCATTTTCAGGATATATAATACTAGGCAACACCACCACCAAACAGAAATATTTCAAAGCCTTAGTTTCCCTGTTAGCCACATTTGGCAGGGGAAGGCAAGTTATCTAAGCTTGGGCAGCAAGTCTCTGACCAAGGCAGAAAACAGCAAAGGCCCCTTCTCGTTTTCATCTCTGACAACTCTGAAGACGAAAACCGCCAAATCTAACTAAAAACAACTGCCCACATGAAATTACCAGACCTGTCACTCCTTATCTGCTGTCCTAGGCACCTGCCTGCTTTGCCCAATAAAAACACTGAGCCCAGAACACTGGAAAAATGAATTGTTTCTTTTGCTACAGAATAGCATAGGAAACACGTAAGTGCCACTTTGACAGCAATTAAAAAGGTGGCATCTCTTTTTCTTCGCAAAGCAATAGATTTATTTTTTTTTAAGCCACACACTAAAGAAAAGGAAATCTTATCTGCTAGCAAAACTGTACTGTAGGAAAGATGAAAAATAGGCAACAGAAACTTGTCATATCTATGAGATACGTTTCTCCAGTGATACACAAACCACACAGCAGATTGTGAAGGCACGCTAATCACTGAGCCTCAAAGGTGGACAAAATGATATTGAAATTGAGGTCGGGAGATCTGTCTGGAAGCTGGATGGATTAGTTGTTATTACTTACACTTCTCTTATTCTGACACACACTTAAATTTCCATGTCAACGTGAGAACTCTCTGTTCTGGTTTCCTGACAGCCCTCATTTATGTTACATTTTAAAAATAATAATAAAAAAAGTAAACCAGAATTCAAGCAGTTCTCAGTGAATCTAATAAACTCATATTGGCCCAAACTGAGCAGGGTGCACCATGTGCATTTTACACTGTAAACTGAGGAACAGGACTTTGGTAGCAAATCCTACAGATAAACTGAAATGCACTTTTGGGACATCTTTCCTTACTGTTTCCTAACCATTCACCTGCAATGGAGAGATAGAAGTCTTTAAAATCTTTGATCTCTCGGGACCCTTCACAGGCTGCTGTACAGTCATCGTAGGCTTTGAAGAAATCAGGAAGAGCCAGTTCCATGTCTGAGATGGACGTTCTCCAGTTGTCACCATTGTATGCTCTCACAGCCCTGACAAAGAGATTCTGAAAAATTGGCAGGAATGAAAACCAGCAGTAACTGATCTACAGAAAGCTATGTGCAAATTCAAATATGGTAAATGATGTCTCTGCACTTCTGGGTTACTATATAAACTGTTATCCAATTAATATTAGGACAACAAATACAGATGACTAATGAATTTTATCAGGTATTTCCTAGAGAATAGCGTACATAATTCCATTTCAAATCAACAGAAAAACCTGCTGGATAGAGGGAACAGTGTGATTCTAAAGCATAAGTTTTGACAGAGATTTTCAATGGAATCTTAACACCAAGTGGCCTAGTTATTTTAAACTGTGCTGCTACAGCACTTACGCATTTGAATAACTCTACGTGCCTGCTTAGCTCCAGTTGTGATTTGCACATGGTAGCTTTCAGGTATGCCACAGCCTATGATTCACTGTGACTTATGGAACAGTGAAAAGCACAAGAGGTGAGAATTACTGAATGCATCAAGAAGGCAGAACAGAGATGATTGAGGAAGACAGCAAGAGGGAAAGAAGAGTAAGAACTGAGAACACATAAGCAAATGAGATCCCTGAATCTCACAGAACAGCAGGAGTAATAGAACAGTTCAAAAAGACCAGATGCTGAATAAAAAGCATACCTCATAGGGCTTTGTTTCCAAGTCTTTAATGTGGTCCTCTGCATCAGGTATGCTCTTATAGTAGGCCATATTTCTTTGCATCATTTCATCATCTGGATGCTTCAGAAGAAATGTGTGAGCTGCTGCAATAGCTTTTGGAAGGTTATTAGCCTAAACAGGGATGGAAAAAAGAGGGGGGGGGAGGGAAAGGGTAGTTGGAAAAAACACTTCAAAGTTTTTTGGGTTTTGTCAGTGAATTTTCCTGCAGCCTCTCTACCCCAAAACTGACTTCCGCAGGAACCAGAGTCTCAGCAGATATAATGTTCAGTCAAACGGATACAATTCTCCTCAGTTGTACCACTAGCTGCATCATGAGGAAAATTTCATTGGTTTTTTTAATTTTATTTAAAAAAACAGTTATTGTTGCAAACAGCACCAAGTTTTTTTCCACTTCCCCTGTCATAAAGCTGACAAGGCCCAGCAGTATACTGTTGCTCCTGTGTGGGACTCATCTCACAGCCATTACTGATGCTAACCTATGGATGCTGAGCAGCAGTCATCGCTTACCAGGTTTACATGGTGTTTATGTGTCTTATTTGCTTTGCAGCACAGAAAACAAAGACAGAAGAACGTATCCTCCTGATGTCCTTACCTAGTCAGAGCAAACAGCAGGGACTTGCTCTATACTTGTGTTCTAATGTAGCATGTAGTTTTCTGTCCCCATTTTCGAACCGACTTTAAACCCCATTAGAGATACTCTGCCACATAGGTATTGCTCATTTACAACTGCACGTACTGCCAAATACGTATGGCCTTCTGTGTGCATGCATTTACATTTTTGGTTTCATGTATTTACATATTTTGACAAACTATATATGTACACATATTTAGGAATAGCAAGAGAAAAAGTAAGAGCCTTAAGTATTTGTGAAATGTTGAAACCTCTTCCCTTGTAAGTGAACATCCACATCAATCAGTTCAGCAAGCTGATGTGTAGGTGATACAGGGTTCTACCTGACATCTCAAAGAGCTTCTGGAAGTGGACGTATAAAGCTAGGAGCAAGAATCACAAGCACATAAGCACATGCACTCTTCTGTTTGCATGCATAAAACACACACTCTCCTTTCAGAGAGAAACCTGAGAAACAGCTGCACCAAAGAAAGACTCCAACCCCACCGGGAGCTCTCGCTGCTGTGCCGCTGTAAGTGTCCCAGCACTGGAACTCTGCCAGCTGCCTTTCCCGGCTGTTCCACAACTATGCGCTTCCAGTCAGCCCAGGCAGTGCTAAACGCAAAGGGAAATCTCAGCTGCACTTTCGTCAAATGCCTGGTTTCTTTTGTGCTTTATGCTATAACCCTGTTGGTTGGTAGGCTGACAGGTCTCTCATTCGTGCTTAGTCCGTAATTCACTCTTGGTTTCAACTTTCACCATGGAGCGGGGGGAACAAAAAAAAAAACCCACCCCAAAACAAAACAAGTTTTGTAGAAACACATTCCTAAATGAATGCAGTGGCTATGAGAAAGCTCCCCCCAGAGGAGCAAGCAGCAGCACAGAAACATCTCCTCCCACAATCTAAGACGTGGCAAGATTTCACTGTTGAACCCACCTGAATAAACACATGGTCATGCTAAAAAATGACATAAAGCGTTTCCCTCCACCTTCTTCCCATAGTATAAATGCTGTTGGTGGGGGGGGAGGGCTTGGAGGGGGAGGGGGGCGTGCAGGAAGTAACATTCCTTTCTTTGGAAAACCATCAGCCAGGGAGAAAGTCCTTTGTACGGAGCAGTCTGTACCCCTAGAAGGCCCATTCACAACTCCCCAAGCTGAGCGGGAAGAGCTCAGAGCTGGCCTACAATCTCAGAAGACAGACAATACAAACAACTGACACTACAGGCAAACCCACCAAACTGCACTGCACAAACCTACTGCAAACGTGACTGAAAAAACAGTTGAAAAGGAGAGGGAAGGATTTCTCTAGTTTCCCTCTCACATTCCTACCTGCCGGTTACGTAACGGTATCAGAAACAGCAAGTAGGAATGGTTCCTGCTGTGAAGCATACGTTGCAAACTTTGTAGGTACCATGGGGTAGGTGGGCAGGGGGTGAATAGGTAAAGAAAGACAAGAAATGGAAACACTTGTGGTGACCTCATTTTGGTATCCATAGATGGCTTTGAGAACGTGAGGAGCACCTGAAGGATCTGAGGCGATGGCATTAGGGACAGACCTTGATTTAGAGAACAGAAGATGAAGATGAGAAGGAGGGAGGAAATTGTCAGTTAGGTCCTGGACAGCTAGAAAAGCAGGGTAAAATCTGTTAAAAGAGGTGTGTGTGTCCCCCTGTCTTGGCTAACCCAAGAGAAAAAAATAAATACCATTCCAGGGCCAATGTCACACTTCAGGAGGCAACTTTTGCTTTCTGCCTTCCTGTGGCTGTAACAACATGGGAGTTTTGCAGGCATCAGGCTCTCTGTGAGAGAGTAGCCTGGGGGCCGCAGCACTTGAAAGAACTGGACCAGAAGAGAGCAGGCGAGGAAGATGGACACGCTGAGGGAGAAGAAACAATGAAGAGTGCTTGGAAGAGCAGAGCGGTGATATGAAGGGTCTGAAAAAAGTTTCAGAGAACGTTAGAAGAAAGAAGGATGGAAAAATGAGCAGGGCAGGGGTCAGAAAAGCACAACTACAAGACAAGGAGGTGGAGTCCAGTGGCTGGGGCTTTGGGAAGAACTGGAGGGGCTAACTGAGGAGGTGTGCTGGGTGAGTTGTGGAAAAACTGGTGAAGAGCGAGCTAGATGGTACTATGCGGGCAAGCAAGGCAAAAGAAAAGGCACATGGTGGTCCCACTGTGGGTTACATGAGGTGGGTTGGAGGAAACACGGGGCTGGTGAGAAGATGATGATGTGCTGGGTCAGCAGCCCAGGAGGGCAGGGACTGCAGGGCCTGACCAACGAGGGGGAGAAATGGAGATGGGGCAAACGACAGTTGGCAGCTAAACTGACGTTGGGGGGGTGGGAGGGAACGAGGCCAGAGCCCAGAGTAACCTGCGCTGAGGGCCAGCTGAGAGGTCGGCACACGGGGAGGCTTGTCCAGCACTGGGCATGTGAGACATCACATCTGTTGAGGCTGTGCAGGGACACGCCATGCTCCCCCCTCCACCACAACGCTGACAGGCACGCTTCGCTTGGCTGGGGGGTGACACAGCTGGAGGGGAGGCGAGGCCAGGGGGCAAGAACAAAAGCAGGGCAGACAGTCAGGAGGGAAGGGAAAAGGGATGAAGGGCCGGGCCTCACCTTGAAGTAGGCAAACTGCAGGTACTTGTAGGGCTCACGGCGCTGGACCGCCTCAAGCAGGTCGCGGCCGGGCTGGGCCTGGCGGAAGGCAGGCAGCCCCTGCTTGCAGCGCCGCAGGCACTGGGCCCGCCGCAGCACCCCGGCCAGGAGACGCAGCTCGGTCAGCGTTCCCCCAGCGGCGGTGGGGGCGAGGGGGGCGGTGGGCTGCCCGGCCGCGCTGCAGTTGCGGTGGCAGAAGGCCTCGCTATCCCGCAGCAGACGGTAGAGCCGCATACTGACCTCCA
>VWZZ01000847.1:52554-91029 GCA_013399095.1 Psophia crepitans | reverse complement strand
GGCCCGGCCCGGCGGGCCAGTCAACTGACGCCGCCGTGTCAGAGGACGCCGGGCTGAGGAACGTCCGCTCCTCCACCGCTTCCTGCCTGCCTGTCCGCCCACCGCCTGTCATGCTGCGGCTCCTGCTCCCGCTGGCCGGCTTTGTGGCGCTCCTCCGTGCGGCGGTGAGTCCCCTCGCTTCCCCTTCCTCTAAGGGCAGCCGCTCCGCGGCGGCGCCGGGGGCCTGCGCCGTGCAGCGCCTCGGCCGTTGGGGGCAGCCCCCATGTCTGAGGGGCGCGTAGGGCTTCCGGACGCGTACGGCTCCCGGCTGCTAGTGGGCCTCCGCCAGTCCCCGGAGGAAAATGATTGAATTTAGTCCTTTTCTTAGTTCATGACCGACTTGTGGTTCGCGGGCGGTGTTACTCGGGGAGCAGGCAGGAGGCCTGCTGCTGCGCCGAGGGGGAGCTGGCGGGCAGGTGCGGCGGCCGGCTTCTCCTGAGTAGGCCTGCCCGCTGCCGGGCCCGCCGGCCGCCGCGCTGCGCCCTGGCTGTTCGCTGTGTGGGAAGGGCTGGCGGTGCCTGCCTGCCCTCGCACCCGGGCGGTGAGCTCTGCCGCCGCCTGCAGGGGTAGTCGGCGGGGTCGGTGCCCGCGGGGCGTGGGGGCCGAAACGGTGCTGCCAGCTGTTCTGCTGCCAGCGTTCAGACCCTGCCCTGAGAAAGCAGATACTAGAAGGCTTCCTTAAGCGACCTCTGGGGCATGGGGACGGTGGAAATCGGGCTGCACTTACGTGATACCGGCATTCTATTAGCAGGTCCCATTGGAAAACTTGCTCGTCCTGTGGTGTGTGAAAGGAGGGAGGGGAGTTTTTCCTGTTCTGCCTGCGTTCAGCATCGGTTCTCCTGGTGCTGCTTTATCCAACGCCTGCTGTACTGCTGCCTAACCAGGGGCCTGGGCAAATCCTTAGTCTCTGCGATTGCTTTGGGAGCCATGCCTTGTGGCTTTTGTTTTTGAGTTTGAAGCCGAGTGTCAGTATTTACTTGATAGGTGTTGAAACTGAATAGTTGAAGCTGTGTGAAAAGTAGTGTGGCCTCGTGGGAGATGCTTGTCAAAGGGGTTATTGGATGACAGTAAGTATGGTCTCTGAGGGGTGGTGGTGTCGCTGAGGCTTAAATCCTCAAGGTGATGGGTAAGAGGAATGGAGAATCAGTGCTCGCCAACTTTGATGGTATTAGAAGAGGGAAACCTGGTGGGTTGAAGGGAAACCTGGTGGGTTGAGTAGATTAATTTAAAACATAAAATACTTTAAAAGTATATAGTGAATTTCAGGAATTTTCTGCTGCGGGAGATTTTAGAAGCAGACAGTATTTAACAGATTAAAACAAAAATTAGCCGAATTAAAATATATCAGGTTGGTAAACAACACCCAAAAATGAGTAGGCAAGGATTTGCTTTCTAACATCTCTACTGTAACAGCTTCGTCTGCTGGAGAAGTATGAAGGAAGCAGACCATAGGCAGTGGCCATGGTCATTCTGTTGCTTTAAACAGCATTTCTCATTGCTGTTGTCCAGACAGAATATGGCCTGGTGTCTAGAGCAACTGTGGACTCAGATTAGTAGGGCATTTCTTGTACTCATATCTCCCTAGCTTTGTTTATTTTCTGTAGAGGCGCGTGTGTAAAATAGCACTGTTCTTAAGAATGATGTTGTAACATCTGAGCGGGCTTGAGGAACTGAGGCTGGGAGGCAGGATTATCTCTATCAACCCACAGCTCCCTGACCAAGCAATGAGGGAAGGGGTAGTCTTAAAACTTAGTCGTGTCCTCAAAACACGGTAGGCTCCTATCATCAGAGAGGTCCTAATGTTCTTTTAAATCAGCTTGGAAATACATATGCTGCAGATAGGCAGTGTGGCAAACTGGAGTTTGTAGACTTTGGGGCTCAAGATCATGACAGAGCCCTACAAGGCTACTTTCAGGCCCTAGTTCTGAGATATTTTTGGCTGCAATGATTGCATACTTTTTCTTTATTTAAGTGTGGACAGAGAGACAGGAAGTGTTTTGAAAGCCATGCAGTGACATATGCTTGCTTTAAATAAGGTAGTTTGTTATCTCAAACTTGGTCTCTGTTGTATGTCATGAAAGACCCTCCAAACTTTTCAACTACAGTTAAAATAAAACAGTAAGTTTATTTTAAATAGAAATGAGCAAACTGGTCATGAGTAGAAATACTGTGAACTCTGAGCAAAATACAGAACAAAAGAGGGAATTTCAGTGTGATTCAAGCATAACTGATGCTTCCTTATTTATTTTCAATCTGGGAGCAGATACACTTTAGACTCAGTGCTCCCTTTACTTCTAAAGGAGCCCACTATGGGATGTTTTAATCCCTTGTCAACTTAATTGCATCCTGGGAGACCAGGGTATACTGAAATAGGTGTTGAATCTTGGGAACTGTACATGTAGTGGAAGTGAGTGGCAAAATACCATGTAGGTTTCGCTGGTTACACTGATTTTGAGGGTTTTGGGAAGTCATATTCACAACTGGAGGCAAGGGTACCTGCAGATACATCGTCTGCAGTTTCTAGGTCTGCATTTGCATCTCGTAGCTATTTCAGTGGGGATTTCACTGCTGCTGTAGTAGTATGTGTTAGTATTGCATTCAGTAAGAATGTTGTAGGGTGATACCTGCTTTTGAAATGAAGCCAGCTGCTTGGGAAGAAGAACAGAAAACACGTGTGCTAACAGCAGAAGCAGCTTAGCCACAGAACATGCACGGTGTTTACAAATACTGTAATGATTGCTTCCTGCATATCAGTGTTGTGATCCATTGCCGCCTACTATAAGAAAGGCTTAATGAGGAGATGACATATTAAGGGGTGGGGGGGACAGTCATTGAGGGCAGCAGGCAGGGAGCTTGGAAGTGAACTGCAGGAATCCAATTTTCAGCTTTCTGATCTGTTCCATGTCAGGAAATCTCCCTGTCTTTATGATGGTGATTTGCATGACTCAGCATCCTGGGTAGTATGTACAGAGTGACACTCCTTTATTGCAGTCTGGGAAAAAGGGAATGTGTGTAATATTTTAAAACGGCTGATACTGGTTCCTGGTTGCAGGCTTTGTTGACCCAAGGCATCTCTTCATAACTACACTGTTGCCTCCTGGAGACTTCTGCAGAACAGAAGGGAATGGTCAGGAAGCAAAGATGATCTCCTTCAAGCAACTGCCTCTTGAAGCAAAGGCTGCAGTGGCTGCAGGAGTGGTTTTCTTCTCCATGATGCTATCGCGGAGTTATCTGGCAGAACAACTCGAGTTCAGGGCACGGCGTTGGCTTCTAAGGCTGCAGATGGCACTATTTGCTAATGCACTCATGTTGATAGGCTCTC
Source organism: Psophia crepitans (assembly GCA_013399095.1). Classification (NCBI taxonomy): domain Eukaryota; kingdom Metazoa; phylum Chordata; class Aves; order Gruiformes; family Psophiidae; genus Psophia; species Psophia crepitans. The sequence continues at coordinate 87,668 of VWZZ01000847.1, read as the reverse complement.
TTCATGTTTGGAGAAGCACGGTCACCACGTTCTCCAGGTCTTCAGCTGCCAGCTCCTTGTGTTTCATGCCATGGAAAATAGCTGTGTTCATGTTTCTAGCTTTGGCTCATTCAAGCTTCTTTACATTGCTATTTCTTGTTGCAGAAGAACCCTATTTCTTTTCTTTAGCTGCCTACACTTGCCTGGGTGCCTATATCATTCTTATCTTCTTCCTTTTCACTCTAGGCTCTGTAGAGCAGGCTTACAAGTTCTTGGCTGGGAGAGGAGCTAAGGCAGGTACTAGCAACAAGAATAGTAGAACAGCAATGAAACCAGTTTTGGCAGTCATGCTGACTGTTGTGCTGACTGTTGTCGGGCTGTTAAATGCTTCCCGGCCTCCCACTGTGAATTCAGTGGAGGTTCCAGTTCACAAGCTGCCCCCAGCAATGAATAACCTGAAAGTGGTGTTGCTTTCAGATATCCATCTTGGGCCTACAGTTGGGAAGACGAAGCTTGCCATGATTGTGAGAATGGTTAAGGCTTTGAAACCAGATATCACCGTGATTGTTGGGGACCTGACTGACTCTGAGGCAGAGATCATACGACCTGCTGTTGAACCTCTTGGAGAACTTAACTCCCCTTTGGGCACTTACTTTGTCACAGGAAACCATGAGTACTACACATCAGATGTTAGTAACTGGTTTGAGCTGTTAAAATCATTTAACATTCGGCCACTCCATAATGAGAATGTGAAGATTGTTTCACCGAAGAGCACTGAAGACTGGTTCTGCCTGGCTGGTGTTGATGATATTGAAGCAGATGTATTGCGCTACTCAGGGCATGGTATGGATTTAAAAAAAGCTCTCAGAGATTGTAGCAGTGAGCGTGCAATAGTGCTGTTAGCTCATCAGCCGATTGCTGCAAAGTGGGCTCTTCAGGAGAGACCAGACATAAATTTAATTCTCTCTGGCCATACTCACGGAGGGCAGATATTCCCACTAAATGCTGGGGCTTATTTTCTGAATCCCTTCTTTGTTGGCTTGTACAAAGTTGGGCAGAACACCTTTGTCTATGTCAGCCCGGGGACAATGTACTTTGGAATACCCATGAGGCTGGGCAGCAGAGCTGAAATAACGGAGATAATTCTACGGTCTCCTTGAGGAGTTTTCCATTTGACAGACTTCTACCATTCTTTTTTGGTCAGTATATTGGTTCTTCTGCTTTGGAAACAAACACTTTTCCAGGAAGCCAGAGAAGATGTGTTAGAGTGGACTTTAGCAAGTTCTGTGAAGTTTGAGTGGAAAACACTATATTGTATCTTGGGCCTATGAAACAAATTGGTGGCATGTTAAAATACTGAAGAAATTAATTTTTTGAGTTAGTTATTAATTCTGCATTTAAAGATAACATTGATGTCACGGAGATAATGTATGTCCTGTGCATGTTTAGAAATGCCAGTGTCCTGCAGCTGCTTCGTACACCTCTGTTTATCATTACACAGCTGCCTTACCAAATCTCAGACCGGTGAAGTTCTGATCTCTTGCAGTGGAATCATTCATACGTGTTTTGCAGAAGATACTACATAGTGTCCACTGAGCATGCAAACTCTAGAAGCCTTATGCTAGAAACGTCATGGGAAGGGAATAGTTTTGAATTATTATTTTTTTTTTTTCTTTAAATTGAAGCTGGTTGTCTTTATCCTGCTGTCTGCAGCATGCACTAGGGCTTCCAGTCTGAGCTGCTTACCAGTGCAGTAAGGTGCCAGGCATCAGTTCCTGAAATTCATTTTTTTTCCAGTTTCAAAGCTGAGGAGGCTGGTATGAAAGGATGAAAGCTGCTGTCTTTCTGCAGGCATTTTCCCCAGAATAACTGGGCATCTAGTGATTACTTACTGAAAATGGCTCTAACAAAAGCAAATGAGAAAGAAAACTAGTAATTAACATAACTTCTGTTGCTGTCAGAGCATACAGTACTTGCTTATGTAAAGCACAAAAACCACAACTGAAATACTTAGTCTCTTTTCTCTACATTCTATATTTTTTTATTTATGTTTAATTTCTCTTTTGTGATTTTTTTTTTTCTTACAACAGTAAGGAGATGCTGTTTGAAAACAATGGAGATAGGTTAATGCTTGAATTTTGTTTAAGGTTTTAATATTTCAATTAAAAGGTGTCCTTTTTAAGAAGACTAAACTGCAGTAGGTGACTTTTCTTAATAGCATTTGTGCATTAATGTCCTGGTTGTCTGGTAGGAACATAGCAGAGTAACTGCTACAGGATAATGAGGGCTGAAGAATTTCTCTCTGTCTTTCCTAGAAGGACTTAACACAAATTAATAGAATTCTGGGAAATCTGTGAGATTGGGAAATACTAATGCAACCATTTTTGCTTCCATATCTTTGTGTTCATCTGAGATAGCCACGTTATAAATTAATGTGCGCGTATTGTCCAGGCTGATGAAAGACTTCCCTTCTGTACATCTTCCTCTCTCCTCCCCTTCCACCTCAGCATTGCTATATGAAATGCCGTGAACAATACGAGTGTGGGAATCCTCTCTCTGACTCTGAGGTCTCCAGCAGTAGCCACAGGATCTCCCTTGCTCTGCCTTTTGGTCCACCAGTATCTGTGTTCCTCTTGGGATGACCTCAGTAGCATGGGGCAGGAGGAGATCAGTGCTTTGCACAGGAGGCTGAGGATGGCAAGATCAGAACTGCCGTGTTCAGTCTTTTCTTGCCTTCCTGTGTGATCCTGAACCAGACATACTTCTATTTTATTCCTCGGCTCCTGTTTTTGTTTTGCAGGAGAGGTGTGTGGGTGTATTTGACAAGTACCACAGGTTTTGAAAAGTTGAGTCTTTCTGTGAGCAAAGTTTCACTTCATCCACTCCCTTCAGTCCTCCCCCTGGCAGTTTCTAACTGCTAAGCTGGTTTTGTATCCTGTTACTCTGTACAAACATCTTGCATTTTTACTCACAGGAGTATTGAGAAATATTGTAAATGTGTCATGTGTACTGGGAGGTAGGTTGGTGGAGGAGCTGGAGAAGTCAGCCTCTGTTAGTCTGAAAACTGAATACCTGGCCAGCCAGGCTCTCTACTTGCCAGACTAGATAATTTCTGTTTCCCAGCACCTACAATTTTGTAAGCCTTTTTTTTTTTTTATGCTTGTTCAATAATATCTACTTAAATATATGTGGAAACTTGAGGATATTTAACACTGCCCGCGTGGGATCCTTCTGAGATTCTTTCCCGTTGGTGGGTGACGTCAAATGGTCTTATGTAGAGAGAATCTTGAAAGCCTTGATACCCTCTTTACTTATCAACATGCCGTCCATTAAAAGCTGTGTTCTGGGTTTAGGTTTCCTCTAGGCCAGTGGTCCAGGAGGACAGCTTTTCATTTGTTACGCTGAGGGTTATTACTATGTTAAGGAAACTTGCTTAACAATTTGTCTTCTTACCTGGAGGCTTTTGTGGGACTGGTTTTAAATGGTGTTAGTTTCCCAGTGAGTTGCTAGAATTTTTTTCCCTACCCTTTTTATTTCTCTCCTCATTCCGTCCAAATGTGTACAAAAACCTAGCTGAAGTGGTCCTTCCATCCCAGGGGTGTGTAGATGACTTCTTCATTAGTTTGTGTGTGCCCTGCTTTGAAGATCTTTGTGTATCCTTTTAGGAACAGATACTGTCCCTTTAGGAGTGGTCATATTATCATTTCATAAATTTATTGAATTCTCCCAGTGTCATTTAGTTCTTGTTTTTGTAGTTTTAACTCCCTTCCTCTAAAAGCTTGTCTGCTTGATGATTTGTTATCACTTAATGTTTTCTTTCTGTGCCAAAACACTTCAAAGCTGTTTCCTATTTTGCCTTTTTTTACATTTGAATGGAAAGTATCATAGAACAATTTTCTTTTTGATAGTAAGAGGAATTAACTCTTTCTGAAATATTTCGAAGATAGCAATCCCTAATTCTCTTTCAAGGCTTTTTCTATACTTTTCCTGTTTTGACTTGAATGTGCATGATTTAGACCTGTGTTCAGTATTCCAGATGAAAAAAAAATGCTGTGCTGCTTGTTTTGTAATTTTTTTTAATATTTTTATGAAGTGTGGGGGTTTTGTGTGTGTGTGTAATGTATTTGATCTGGAGAACTTAATTAAATGAATACATTTTTATTCCTATACAAGGCCAGTTCACTGCAGAGGGGGAGTTAACCACTGTCAGAATAGTACCAGAATAGAATAGTATCATCACTTTGTCAAAGTTATATTTATTGTATTATATAATCAGTATAGAGTGGTTTTGAAAATATGTAAATTGTGGTATAACAAATGCTTTAAATGATGGGATTTAATAAAACTTTATTTGCTTATCAAGAAAGATGCTTCTAATGGCCTCTTACTTTGTTGCAGTATTTATTGTAGCAGAATATGCTGAATAGTTTTAATGCACTAGTTCTGTTTACCAGCAAAAAGCTACTGATGATAAATCTGACTAGTTTTGGAAAATCTTACAGCCAGACTGCTAAGTGAGGCGTGTTGGAAAGTGGGGAAAGGTAAGATCGCTATTAAAGTTTCCTAATGCCTACTAGGGGGAAGAAGTGCAGGCTGAAGAGGTGAGCATGTGATGCAGAGAAAAGAACCACTGCAAGGACAAAGAAAGGATACTAAGAGGGTTTTTTTTGAGATGAGCAGAAGAAAATGAGTGATTTGTGATTCCCAGTTTTGATAGTTAAGCTCTGGGATAGAGAAAGGGATGTTCTATGTTTGAATGATCTACGTAAGAGATGCTAGAAATCTTCACAAGTGGGAGGGTTTCATTGAGGATTTGTATCTACGTTTGCTTGCCAAAGAAGGAAAAAACTTATTTTGTAAATGTAGAGTACAAAAGATTCTCACCAATGTTAAATAGTTTTGTGTGCTGAAGCTGATTTTTTTTTTTTTTTTTCCCCCTATGGTGAGAGACATACGTGTTATAAATGTTGAAAACATGAAGGTTGCAAAAATAACTTGTTACTTGATTTAAGAAAGGACAGATTCTATAGTTCTTCCCATTTCCCTGTGAGTATGTTCTGAGCATGTAAGATGCAACATTACAACATTGCCTCTAAGGGTTTGAATTTTCAGCTGGTCATTAATATGATGTAGCATGAATGAACTGGCATCCTGAACGGTGTGCAGTTAGTTTGGTGTCTGTTGAAGCCGCTTACCGAACTAGCAGACCCATTACCTGATCTTCTAGGGAGATGCAGGGAACTCATTCCTGCTGTATGTGTGCAACTATGACTATACAATATTGGCAGAGCCAGACGTGAATTCATGATGAGAACTGTTTTGTCTTTGTTGCAAGCTCTGGTTTGCAAGCAATGGATAGAGTCATGCACTGACAATAAAAGAATGTTGAATAATTGATCATGAAGGGAAGTCTATTTACAATGGGCAATGGATGAGGTGAGTCAGAGTAAGTACTCTGGAAGCTTCCTCCCTCTTCTCACCCCCATAACAATATTGTATCAGGAAGTGTATGTGTAAGGAAGGTGACTTACAGTTACAGTCACAGCTTTAAAAGCATGGCCTTTAAATCATCATGATAATCACTTTAATAATTAATATCTTCTCTTCATTGCTTGCTTCATTGTTTTGAGAAGTTGTTGTTTCTTTGCCAGAGGTGTCAGTTTCCTGAGGGTGGAGCTATGTAAACAATTGACCCAGCAGCTCTTAAGAGTTACCTGCCATAAACCAAGCAAGTGTCTTTTCCACAGGCCTCTTGATGTGGTTAGTCTAAGTGAGGGGCTTACAATCCTCTTTCAGAAGGAAACAGCAACAATTTATTTTTGACTCTCCGATATTTCCATGGACAATGACCTTTTAATGTGCTTTTTTTTTTTAATATTGCAGAATTGTGTTGCTGCACCTGGGTTATGAGTTTCATTTAGTCATGAGCATTTTGAAGCACTTGGTTACATGTTAATGCTGCGACTTGTCACGGAGCCCTACAGTAAAAAACATCCAAAGAATGTGAAATGTCTGCTTGGTGTTCCTTAGGGAGAATGCTTTCCTTAGAGGATGGATACCTACAGTATAATTCCATCCTAGTGCAGCGTGTCCAGGAATCAAGAGGCAGGTTATAAATTAAAGATCAGCAAAATGTCACTTAGATTTGAATGGAAAGGAAAGTAAGCAGATGGTAGGTACCAGTGCATCCTCTGCAGTGGAAATGCACTTGAAGTTTAACAACCTGGAGTTACTACAACAATATAATTCCCAGGGAAAATCCCAGCTTTTGAGTTACTTTTGTTCCAGAGCAGTTGGTTTGTACTTTTCAGCTCTGTAAGGGTCTGATTTTTGTGGATGTCTAGCACATCTGTACCTTTGTTTAGTCAAGATTTATTTCAAGTTTAATGGAACTCTTTGTTAAGTAAGATTAAGAATAGTTCCATGGTTGTGGGATGAGGGCTTAAATAGCTTCCCCTATGCAATACTTTGCAGTCCCTTACAGTTCTTGTTTCCCTGCCAGCTCAGGGCAGCATCTTCTCACATCTGTTGATACATGTTCACTACACAATTTCACATGTTCACTGTTGGCAGAACGTTTTGGATTGCTGTGTGCATTTAAGACATTTTCCCACAACTTTATTTTAGGTAGTTCTGTGAAGGAATACCTTTATCACAGTTGCAACACATTGTAGTTGTCCTCCTCCTTGGAGTTTGTAGTCTTCAAATGTTTGTAGAGTGTTATCTCAATCAGTTGCCCCATTTAATGGCGGTCCAGGGACAGTCATGTTTACTTAGCAATTTCATCCACTCCAGAGAGTGTGTTTTTTCTTTGTACTCTTGTTCTTTTGGCCTTTGACACGTTGCACTGGCTCCTTTTTGCTGTCTTGTTGCACTTGGAGTATGGTCTTGGTTGGCAGTTGTGTCCAGTTGTGGGCCAGGAGTCTCAGTATTTGGAGCTTTATGGTTACACATGCCTGCTGTATTTCAGTTTTTCCATTCTTTTTTCTTTACCTGTAGTTGTACATGCTATTGTAACTGCTGAACAATTTTGTTAACAGAAATAACAGGTTTCACGGGAAGGTTCTTCAAAACTGTGTGGTCTCTTGGTCCCTACTACCCTTTGGCCAGATTTCCTCAGATGGTGGATGGCTCTTGTGTAGTAGGGGTCACCTGAGGTTTTATGGTGGTCTAAGTCTCTCTTGCCTTTCTGATTTCACTGTTTTTGTTTCACATAATCAGTTTTCTAATTGCTAAGCCCCATTTTCAGTGGGCCAAGGCCCATCTTTTCAAGAACAAGGCCAGGGTCCTTCAATGGCTTTTAATTTACGCTATTAAAAGGAGTGTTTTAGTTGGATTAGTATAATGCCCAATGACTCATGAGGTTTGGTTGACTTCTGACTTATTTTCTGATAGGCATGGAGAACTAACTGAGTACATTTGCTGGCTTGTGATACTACTTCATAAATCGCGATTGATCTTTCATTGAAGGGATTTTTTTTAGCGTGCTCAGTAATGAATCTGATAAAATGCAAAGTCATAGAACATGAAGACAACCAACCAACTATTCAGTGGTGTGTGGAAGACAAAAGTAATGACAGGGATGCCAAAGATACATGGGAGATTTAAGATGCGAGATGTTAAGATTTGTTTAAAAAAAATTTAAAAAATTAAAGGATCTTAAAGACACAGGGCCAGGCACTTAAAAAAAGGTAATATTTTTTCCTTTGTTTTTACCAAGCAAAAGTGCTACAGCTATTGCTCCTAGTAGTTTAAATCTTACTAAAATCATAGATTTACTTGAGGAGTAATTCCATGCTCTTAAAGGTAAGGTATTTTTCTTACAGCTAGGAAGTGCAGATTCTTATTCTTAATTTACCGCCTTCTTTAAGTTCACTAGTTTGAGTGTGCTTAGCTGGAAAAGTACTGAAAGTAGGACTTTCTCTGAAAATCACTAACTTCCAATGACTTACATACATGTATGCAGTTTGCCAGACTGATCTATCAGACAGTTCTATACTTACTAGAAGCTAAGCTTTCAAACATGTATGCGTTGGTGCCCTGGAGCATTTATAATGTGGTGTTTGTTCCTCAAAAGCTCCCTGCTGGGTGTTCCTCAAAAGCTCCCCGCTGGGTTTTGCTTCTAGGCATGAGCATGACCTTAAACTGTTGGAGAACGCAATCTTAATTCCAATGTAGTAAATTGAAGCATTGTATGTTGAGTGTCGGCACTCATGAAATCTCCCCTAATTAATTCCTCATCATTTGCACTGATGTAAGCAACTGCAAAATGCACTGCTGTAGAAGGATGGTAGTATATACTTGTTAAAAGTAGAGAACGCACGTAGCATATTTTGGTGGAGTAGTGAATCTTGTCATTGTTGAGTGGCTGGCAGATGTACTGTAGTCCTTTGGTGTGTCAGGCTCAGGTGGGCTGTATGTGCCTAGTGGAGAGCCATTCACCATCATTTGTTTTAATATCATTGTACCTTCTATTGTAGACAACTCACAGATGTTGTATAGAGTGTTCTCCGTGTCTTTCAAGGCAGAAAAGGATTATATTGTGGGTGTGTTTGTTTTTTGTTGGTTTTTTTTTTTGGTTTTTTTTTTTTGGTTTTGTTTTTTTTTTTTTACACAGAGTATACCCCAGAGGAGTTTTGGGATTGATCATGACTGTGACTGCTTTGTCAAGGATGGGAGACCTTTCCGTTACATCTCAGGTAGCATTCACTACTCACGGGTGCCCCGGTATTACTGGAGAGACCGCTTGTTGAAGATGAAGATGGCAGGACTTGATGCCATTCAAACGTAAGTAGCTGTTGTCTTTCAAAGTGATTTGTAGTCCTGGGAGATGTATAAGAAATGGTTAAGTGGAATGCTACCATTGTTACTTGGTTTATTAATTTCTAAGTAATAGATGAGAGAGCTCCAGGGGTGATACGGGATGACCTCTAACAGCATAGACTGGGACAACTGAGCAGGTTATAGCTGGCAGTCCACTTCCCTGCTGACCTGAAACATCTCTTGCTCCACAACCCAGGGTGCAAATGTGACCGGAAATAAATTGTTGGACTGTGAACTTTGGCAACTATGAAACAGTTACATGTGCTCTGCCTCTGCCAAGGGCATCATAATTTCCGGTCCAAAGGCAGATGAGGTGAGAGAGGACAATAACCTCATAATACAGTCTATGTTGTATTGCCCTGAAGCCTTGAAAATACTGGCAAAGGCTGCAATAATATTTAAAGCAATGTTGCCAGGAATGTTTAAATTGAGAAAAATAGCTGGGAAGTAGGTGTACTTTTTAAAAAAAAAAAAAACAAACAAAAAAACAAAACAAAAAAACCCAAAACACACAACCCCACAATTTAAACGGCTTTCAGTTGTGTGTACCAAACCTTTAGTCCGTCTTTCTTGTCTTTCCTACCTGGTTATATACTTATTACAACATGTGAGGCACAGATCAAAAGAAAAAAACCAAAACACTCTATTTTTGCCAAAGCTTCCTTGACAAGGTAAGAAGAGTGATAGAAAAGTGTAAGTCTTTTCAAGCAATGGCTCTAATTCCTGAACATGTTCGTTTTTCTTTCCTAAATGGCTACAAGGCTTAGATCTTCGCTTTGAAACAGCCTGGCTGTGCTATGAACTGCCAGACGCTGTCAGTCCTGTAGGCCAGGGCGCTTTGCTTGGTGGAAATGTTGGACTATCTCTCCTTCCCCTCCCTTGATATCTGTATTTTATTTGACTTGCAACCTGCACGGTTGCCTTGTACATTTGGGGATGTGATTAGTAAGGGTTAGTATGCGAAGAACAGATGATAGGGGAAGAAAATAAGTTGCTTTTTTCCAAATTTAGGATTCTTTTTTTTGTGTGTGTGTCTGAAAACTCTTCTCTGTGTTGTGATTATGTAGTGACTTTTTGTTTGGTGGGTGTTTCTTGTTGTTTTCAAATAAAGCAATTCTATCTTCCCTACGTGGTTTAGTGGGTAATAGGTGGTGGGGGGATGGTTGGACTAGATGATCCTTGAGGTCACTTCCAACCTTAATGATTCTATTCTATTCTATTCCCTCATATAAGAACAATGGGATTAAGTAACACACTCACTCAAGAGAGGTTTGCTGGAATTGCCTGTGTAATTATTTTTTGCTGCAATAAAAGTAATCTGAAATGGACCTGAAAATGATACCTTTTGATGTCTGGCTTGAAGATCAGCTTGAGTTCCAACAGTGGCTCTGTGATTCCTGTGATCTGCAGTGTCTCATACTTCCCTTATGTCTCTGATGTGTTTCCTTCCTCTTCCCAACACCCATCTATCTTCAGTGCCCTCTGTTTATTTCCATCTTTTTCAAGCAGTCTCTCCCTTTTTCTTTGAAATTGCCTGTTCATGTCCCTGCTGCATCACTTTTAAGGTAGGAATCTTTTCTTTCCCATTACTCCCCCACCCCAAGTCACTGTTGTTTAATGGCAAAATTGCTGCAGGACTGCAGATTTTTTTCCCCTGTTGCTTCCTTGTTCCTTTGTAACCTCCTGCTAATAAAGTTTTCATTTTTTTTTTTTTTAACCCCACTTGCTGAGACATCTTACTCTGTGCTTTACTGTTTTGCTTTAGTGTCCTGCTGTGCAGGAAGGAGTGGAGATTGTCTTGTGTTGCTGGTGTTGACTGGTCTCTGTTGGTCTTGGGAGAGCTGAGTTGTTTCTGTTTAGGCACAGAAGGTACGGTACAGCTACCAAGTGTTGCCCTGTGTTTATGGCCTTAGGCTTTTTACAACCTCCGTTTCTTTTTGTAGAGCAGACTGGGATTCTTTAGCTTTCTCCCCCATCACTTCTTACCTTTTGATTTTTTTCTACTATGGTGAGATAGCTCCTTAATGTGTGTCTTAAGTAGAAAGTACCCCTGTGCCTTGCATTTTCTACAAGAATCAAATCCATGCATCTTTCCATTTGACGCAGATCGATCTCTCTTTCCGTGCTAAACAACCACCCACCAAAACCCTTTTGTTTTTCTTTTGAAGTTTGCACATAATCAATCCTTAACTGCCCTTGATTATTTGAGATAAAGTAATATGTTTTCTTGTTACCCCAAACAACTTGGCTGTGTTTTTGTGTGGTTTGTTAAAAATGGAAATTGGTCTAGATGATTATTGAGTTGTGGTTTTGTCTTCTTCCGCCTACCCTTTCCTGGGTCAGTAAAACTTTTAGCAAGGGACTGAGATACCGGTTGTGTGAAGTCGCTCTGGAACATGCAGCAGCACTGCCAGACTTTCTGTCAGAACATGGTAGTTAGATTACCAACCTTAGGGCCACCTCTGAAGACCGTCATTTTGCTGCTTGGGTTTTTTCCCATGAGACAGGGAAGGGTCTTACTAGAATTTGAAATATGGGAGCCTTCCTTGTTCTTATCAAGATGCTTCCAGTGAGGTTTACCCCTTCAAGGGAAACAGGATCCTTTTATTACAGTATTGTCTTTGCAAAAACCTTGTGGTCATAGCAAGCCAAACCTGCTGCTCTTGTTCTCTGCAGCTGCTTTTCTAGAAGACTTGCTCTCTTTGCCTTGATGCATCATTCAGCTAACAACTGAGTCAGTAGCTCATGTGGGACTCCTGCATAGGTGAAGTCCGTGTATGTATGTAACCATCTGCACCTGGAAATATCTTAGACAATAACAGAATAAGAGAAACCACGTGACAGACTGGTGGGTTGACCCTGGCTGCAGTCCAGGTGCCCACCAAAGCTGCTCTATCACTCCCCCTCTTTAACTAGACAGGGGAGAGAAGGTGTAACAAACGGCTTGTGGGTCAAAATAAGGGTAGGGAAAGGCTGATCACTAATTACCGTCCTGGGCAAAACAGACCAGACTTGGAGAGGAATTCATCTAATTTATTACCAAGCAAAACCAAGTAAAGCAGTGAGAAATAAACCCAAATCTTAAAACACCTCCCCCCACCCCTCTCTTCTTAACTTCACTCCTGATCTCTCCCTACTTCCCCCGCCAGTGCCAGAGTGGGGATGAGGATGAGGATTATGGTCAGTTCATCACACATTGTTTTGGCCACTCCTTCCTCCTCAGGGGGAGGACTCCTCACACTTCCCCTGCTCCAGCATGGGGTCCCTCTCATGGGAGACAGTCCTCCACAAACTTGTCCAACATAAGTCCTTCCCATGGGCTGCAGTTCTTCACAAACTGCTCCTGTGGGTCCCCTGCAGGGTGCAGATCTTCAGGAGCAAACTGTTCCAGCGTGGGTCCCCCACGGGGTCACAAGTCCTGCCAGGAACTTGCTCCAGCATGGGCTTCCCATGGGGTCACAGCCTCCTTGAGGTGTTTCCACCTGCTCTGATGTGGGATCCTGCACGAGTTGCATATGAAATCTCTACAGCTCATCACCCCTCCTCCATGGGCTGCAGGGGGACAGCCTGCCTCACCATGGTCTTTACGACAGGCCACAGGTGAACCTTGGCACCAATACCTGGAGCACCGCCTCCCCCTCCTTCTTCACTGACCTTGGTGTCTGTTACATCTTCTCACTCCTCTCTCTGGCTGCAAAAGCTCCTGCAGTTGGGTGTTTGGTTTTTTTTTTTCCCTGTTCTTAACTCTATTACCCCAGAGGTGCTACCACTGTTGTTGATGGGCTCAGTCTTGGCCAGCGGCAGGTCTGTCTTGGAGCTGGCTGGCATTGGCTCTGTCAGACACAGGGGAAACTTCTAGAAGCCTTTTTGCAGAAGCCACTACTCCTGTGGCCCCCCTGCTACCAAAACCTTGCCACTCAAACCCAAAACATAGAAAGATTGATCTTACATTAGAGCGTAAAATATCAAGGCCTATACCTTCCAAATAGCCGGTTGAAATTTGATGTTGTGGTTGGTGTGGCATCCCAGAAGATGATGGAGATGTACCTAGGAGCTCCACTCCCGACCTCAGCAGGTAGCAGGTAGAGACATCTGGTCACACAAGGGTAACTGTCCTTGTTTTCAGTTCCTGAAATGTGTCTGCCAACTAGCAATGAATGCTGTCAAGGACATCTGGAAAGGACTGAAAGTTAGTGGTTTGTTTTGGTTTTGATTTTGCCATGAAGGAGATAAACAATTAACCACTAGATGGGGCTAAATATTTACAGGATTTACAGATTAGCGGAGAAGCTTCCTTGAAGAATCGGCAGTTACCTTACAGGATCATAGAAAGCTAAAGGACATTGACAGTTTGATTTGTTTTACTGTATTTGTTGACTTGTGAGCAGAAGACTGTAACCCTGTAGAAACTCCCTCTAAGAAAGAAGAAGTTTAGACATGGCTTAGTGGGTAATAGGCGATGGGTGGACAGTTGGACTAGATGATCCTTGAGGTCTCTTCCAACCTTAATGATTCTATGGTTCTAACTGCTGTTAAGAATATCTATTAATTAAAAAATAAGCACAATTTGCTTTTTTTTTAGACTCATAAATGTCATTTAACTAGCATATATAAAATGCTGCTCTATTATTTATAAAATTAGTACAAACTGTTTAATTTTACACTCTTTAAAAAATCCCACCCTGCTTTTACAGAGAGAATTATCCTGTACATTAAGTTAGTTAAAGTGGGGGTTTTTTGCCTGTTGACATCTTTCTGAAATAGGAGAGGAAAACTGTGCATTTTAAAGAAAAGGAAGGTTATAGGATAAAGCTTAGCCATTGTATGTAAATGGAGAGTATGTGCTATTACTGAAATACAGAAGAAAAATCACGTTTCAAGTTTGAAAAAGGAATGTGGCATTCCTTCATAAATGCATTATTCCATAGCTAAAGCAGCACAGCGTTAATAACTGACTATAAATTTGTACAGTGGTGTGTAGGAATTATAACAGAGTAAAATAATTTGAGGACATTGCTAGCTGTAGAAAATATATTGGGGGTTTAAAGTGTATTAGTAACAATTTTTAGACCAGTGTTTAAAATACATTTATATCATTATTTATTCTGTAAGAAAGTGTTTCACTTTTTTTTTCTTTACTCTCTTCCACTGAAATCTTCTTTTTTTTTTTTTTTTTTCTTTTTCCCCAGCCTTGTGGGGAGGTATGGAACATAGAAAAATTCTTTCCTCAACAGTTTTATCTCCTTCCATCTCGAGTGTAAGGGAGCTGGAGAAAACCTTTTGTCCTCACCTCTGATGCTATTTTAAGCATGTTTAGGCCTTCAAACTTGTTTCTAGAACTAGTTCGTAAAACTTTTATATTTTTTTGAGTGTATTTTTGTGATGAACAGGTTACAAGATGAAGTTGAATTACAGCTAGAATGCTTTTCTCATGTTAACCTGTAATTTACGTACCAGTTATAAAGAACTTGTTTGATAGCCTCAAGAGAAAGAAGTATAAGCAGTTGTTGCCGAGTAGAAGCAGTTTCTGCTGTAGTATTTTAGGCAGTGAGAAATTGTTATGAAGTTAATATCTAGTCATCTTTATTTAGCTCAAACAGGTGCAGCTCTCTTAGAAGCATTTTTCAATGAATGAGTTGCCACATCAACATGTCTGTTAATTCCTCCCAGAAGAGGTTTAATCTCCTACGGCATTGTCACATTGGTGACTCATAATCAGATGGTACTTTTCAGTGGAACCAGCAGACCTTTTTCCTATTAATACCACTTCCATAGGTCTTTCTTCTCATTTTACATTTTTTGCCTTTTCCTATGCAAGAGAGACTTAAAAAGTGATAACTTAGTTCCCTGTTGATATCAGACCGTGTTGCTCATTAGGTAAGAGCATTTAGAATCCTGATCGCATTCACCGATGGATTTGCAGCTGCTCCCCGTTTGCAACGCATGCTGTGCATTACTTCACTGAGATGTCAATAAAAGCTTTGGATATGGTTAGAGCTACCAAAGATACTCCTCAAAATATTTCATTGCTACCAAAGATATTCCTCAAAGTATTTCATTGCTTTCCCAGTAAAATCTGGGTTGTTCTGTGATTAATTTTTATTCAATGTTAAAGTTATACCAATTAGCCTCTAATTGTAGTCTTGTTTGCTTATAGTGGTGATGTACAGCAGAGTACCAGAAGTTTTGCTAAGTCAAGAGACATTACCTTTTGTCTTTTTCCCTAATCCTTTAGGCAAGTTTTCATGTGAACAAATGGAGTTAGGTTTATCTGTTCTTGGCAAATCCATAGTCACATATACATAACTTAGAATTTTGTATTTCTAAGCAATAGATTTGAAAATAGTATAGCTATTATGGCTCAGAGCAAACTAAAATTATTCTGCTGTGACAACCTGGATAATGGCACATGGAACAGGGAAAGCAAGCACAATATGATACTCTGGTATTGGTTTCTTTGAGGTAGGTTGGCAATTTGTTTGTTTTAAATAGTTTTCTACTTTATCTAATTTGATCTTAAATGTCATCAGCTTGCTCATCTGCTTGAAATTTAGGCAGAGTGCACAGAACTAAATTAATGTTGAACATATTTTCACGTGGTCTGTGTATTCATTAAATGCACATTTAGTTTGTTCCACAAGTGAGCTAATTGAGTGCTTCAGAAATAATTAAAGCAGGGTGACTAAGACATAAAATATACTACATAGAGGGGAAAGTCTGCATTTAGATGTCTGAGCGTGTTACTTTGACTCCATCCTGGCATACAAACTTTAACCTTAATCTTTTCAAACACACTCTTAAAGTTTTGGTATTTGTGAGGCTATAATATTAACTAACATTGTTGAAAGATTATAATCATCGTATTTAATGTGCATGTGTTTCTGAGTGTGGCCATTTCAGTCGTGTGCTCATGGGAGTGTTCCTGTTTTTCTTGCTTATTGAAAGCAGTGTTTTGTGCGCTTTCTTTCCCTCTTGGGTAGTTCTCTCAAAACTAACTCTGGAACTTATAAACAAACCCAGACAGTAAGAGAAGTGTTGCCTGAGAGGATCTTTGCTTGACTAATCGCAGTTTTGGTTTTGCAGATTTTTCTCAAATTTGTTCTCTCTGAAACAGTAGCAACAGTTCTCTTAGAGGGATTGCAAACCTATGTGCAAAAAGGTAAATGCACGGAGAATGAGTTTTCCCATTTTCTTGAATCTTTGTTCAGGTTGTACCCATCCCTAACTTTAATGTCTGTCTGGAAGGGCACAACGTGTAGTAGTTGGTAGGTAACTTGTTTCTTTGTTGTCTTGCAACCAAGTGTATTTTTTGTCTTTTGTGAGGTGTTCTGTGGTGAGGTTATGTTTTCCTAAGTCCTGCAAGTAGGAGAAAGGTGTTATCCCAAATGGTTAGCTGCTTGTTTAGCAGCTTTATTACTTGGTTGAAATTAAGCTTCTCTTCATCCAGGCTCCTAGGAACTTCAACATCCTCTAACGTGACCATTCTTCCCATGATGGTTTTCCAAAGCTTACGTTGTTCCCGGTCAATTAAAGCTTTTAGGACCTAGATGCAATAACATTTAAGACTTTAGACATTTTTAAGTTCTTTTTAGATCCATGCTGCTACTACTATCAGCCTAGTTGGTGTTCCCTGTGCAAGTTGGATGATCCACTCACAAAGGGTCATGTGCTGTTTTGGGTAAGGTCGTTCTTGACCAGCTTCTTTGTGTGTGGTTTTTACAGTACTCATCTTTACACAAACCTCCAACCACTATACCACTGGCAACTGACTTGCTAACGTCAAAACTGTTTACTACTTACATTTTGGAACAGAGATGATGGTTTCTAAATGGCAAAAACCCGTTCTTGCATTGATATGGACTCCTGCAGACATAATGCAAAGTACTAAGCCTTATTTCAGAATTAATTTTAACACCTTCTGCCATATGAAGTACCTCACAGAAGAAAGGTGTTAGACTTACTCTTGTATTTTACTGATCTGAAGACCAGTTCAGCATTACAGATCTCTGTAGTGTGCAGTGCAAACAGTTGTTATTCAGAGTTCTGGTTTAGTCTTGGTTTCCTAATGGAAAGTGATCTTCTGTCTTTATAGGTACGTGCCCTGGAACTACCACGAACCCCAGCTAGGCGTGTATGATTTTTCTGGTGAAAAAGATCTAGAGTATTTCCTGCAGCTTGCTAATGACACTGGTTTGCTGGTTATCCTGAGAGCTGGACCATACATCTGTGCAGAATGGGACATGGTACAGCCTTTTTTAACAGTTATCTCATTTCTAGGGTAAACTAATTCAAATATTTCTGTCTTAGAGTAGATGAATGTACGGGGTGCATACTTGAATGAGACTCTTGGTTTAGCATATTAAAGTCCAGACATCCTGAGTGACTTCTTGCAAAGCAAGATTACTTTGTTTTTTCACTGGGAATTATTACTTGTAGAAAATCAATCTTCAGGTCTCGGTATATGTTTTGATAAAAGGCTAACTTTTTTCTGACTTTTCTTAAACATGGTCACTGAAGTGATTCCCTTTTTTTTTTTTTTTTCCCCCAGGGAGGTCTTCCTGCATGGCTGTTGGAGAAGTCGTCCATTGTTCTCAGGTCTTCAGATTCAGGTAGAGGCATCAAAAAGGACTAGAAAAAATATACTTTAGCAGCAAGGCAACAAGATAGCTCATATTTCAGTTTAAGTTATTTTGGGAGTAAAATCTTCAATACTTTTAATAAGAAGTGTGGAATCAATAAGTATATAGAAAGAACCAAGTAGGATAGAAAATTTTCAAGGTATTGACAAGTTTTGTGAAAATTGGTGCCAAGAGAGAAATCATTGAGCAAAAACATTGTCACCATTGAGGAACAGATAGGTAGCTCTTAGCTTTGAGGGTTTTTTTGGTTTTGCAACAGTCAGCTGGTCACTCACTGGGGGAGGTCTTTCCTGTCTGGTCATATAATTCCAGAACTAGTTATAGGGGACAAAGATACATATCATATCTGACTTCAGTTCTGCTCATTGTGGGATAAATTATCCATTTAAAAAATAGTACCCATAACAACATTCAAATTTGTTTTCAAGGTGAAAAGGACAACCTGTGTGAGACACATTGAAGTTATTTCTGATGATTTTCAAAGTTCATCAGTATTTAAATGTTTTATTTTTTAGTAAACTCTACTGGAAGGTGACACTTACGAACAAGTAGAAGAGCCCATCAGTTCATTAAATGCTGTTCTGTTATACACTACATATTTAGAAAACTACGTAGAAACTACCCATATATAATTTATTAAAAAAAAAAAAACCAACAACGAAAAAAAAATCTAAAAAAGAGCAGAAAAGTTGTGAAACACTTCTACTTTGTGTGTCACAGATTACCTGGCAGCAGTAGAGAAATGGATGGGTGTCCTTTTGCCAAAGATGAGGCCCCACCTCTATCAAAATGGAGGTCCAATCATCATGGTACAGGTAACTTCCTGAAAATTAAGTGAACCCAAGCAGCAGGAATGCTTATATTGCTGTTACAGACACTCCACGGGTGCAGAGTGATAATGTCACAGGTGTTCCTTAACAGTTTCAGGTAGCTAAAACATTCTGATGAAATTCCTTATTCTAAAGAACCAAATGCACTGTTCCCAGAATTCAGAGAGCACTTGTCTGCTCCATCAAAGTGGTTTCCCACAACTATGGAAAGCAGTAGAGAAATCCTGTGGAGCTTTTTAGATCTGAGTTTCATGCAGTTTTCATATAAGGCCATGATACATTACAATTACCTGAAACCCTCAGACAGGAAAAAGAGGCATAAGGATGCTTGCAGATAGAAGCAAAAGCAGTATGGAGTAAGCCTAAAACTTGTGAGGGGGGGGGGAAAAAAGGCTCAAAATTTAGGCTTTCTAGTTTTTAGCACCTAACGTAAGTTGTGAATGTTTCAGACACAATGTTGTGTGTCCATGGTGAGTAGCTTTGCACTAAACTCCTAGATGTGCAGTGGTGATTGTTCCATATCCTTAGTGTCTGACCATAACAAAAGCTTTGTTTTAACTGCCTGGTTGGCACAGAATGAGATAGGAGATCCTTCTGATAATATGCCCAAGATCATTGTTCTTGATCAGTATATTATATCTATTGAGTAAAAGCACTGGGCAAAATTATTTCTTGGCAGAAATGAGATGCTTATAACAGGATTTTCAGAGATAACCTTTGCATGTGTGGTGTTGAATCTGGAGCATGGAAGTCCATCCCCTTGGGAAAAGGGCAAGATGCGTACTTCTCAGTAGTAGAATCATAAAATGGCCTGGGTTGGAAGAACCTTAAACATCATCTAGTTCCAAGCCTGCTGCCATGGACAGGGACACCCTCCACTGGACAGGTTGCCCAAAGCCCCATCCCACCTGGCCTTGAACATTTCCAGGGATGGGGCGTCTGCAACCTGTTCCAGTGCCTCACCACCCTCACAGTGAAGAATTTCTTCCTAATACCAAATCTAACACTACTCTCCTTCAATTTAAAGCCATTAACTCTTATCCTGTCACTCCCTGCCCTTGTAAACAGCCTCTCTCCAGCTTTCCTGTAGGTGCCCTTCAGGTTACTGGAAGGCTGCAATCAGGTTGACCTTCTCCCCTCAGTCCTTTGAGTCCATTGCAGGGCTTTGCTTAAATTCATGCGAGCCCCTTGTAGGTGTGTCTGTTTTGGAAGTCCAATTTTGTTGCAGTTTTGATCATTTCACAACCTGTTCTATGGTTTTATTGTTCAGCTTGGGAGATGGGTCATAGCTCTCTGTTTTTAGTAGAGGCTGTGTTTTGATCCCTGTTGCTGAGTAGCTAGTGCAGAGATTTCTAGGTGAAGGGTGATTTTGTAGGAAAATTATTTATCTCCACATAATGGTTGCTCCACTGTAAGAAACAGGTAGGAGGAATGAGTTGCCTAGAAGCGTTGTCTTCTCTTACCCTCAGGTCTGGAGTTAAAATGATGGCAATGCTGAAAATCTTGAAGTAAGAGGAAGGTTGGATTTGGGCTTTCCATTTTTGGTATCAGGTGCAGACTGAAATTGGCTACTGCTTTACTGACTTGCTTTTACTGTGCAGGTAGAAAATGAGTATGGAAGCTACTTCGCTTGCGACTATGACTATCTGCGTTCCCTTCTGAAGCTCTTTCGACAGCATCTTGGGGATGAGGTGGTGCTGTTCACAACTGACGGTGCAAGCCAGTTTCACCTGAGATGCGGAGCTCTTCAGGGCCTTTATGCAACAGTGGATTTTGCCCCAGGTTGGAGACCATGGCTTTTTACCAAAAAATTCTGGGGGATGTGTGTGTTTGTGACAGGATAAACTGACTTGACTGCTTGACAAACCTGACTGTTTTGTTTAGATGGGGTAGTAGAATCATGGAATATCTCAAGTTGGAAGGGACCCGTAAGGATCATTAAGTCCAACTCCCTAACATTTATGTATATTTGATATACCCTTAAACATAAAGAATTGCCCACAAATACCCAGTTAGAGTCCTAATCACTCCCTTGCATCATGAAATAACGAATAAACAATTTATTCTGCTTGTAATGCACATCTAAAAATAGCAGTAATAATTGGCATTGATTCCATTGATTTTTTTGTTAATACATTTTTTATGATGGGTGTTTTGTTATTGTTTTGAGGATTTGGGGCTTTTTTAATGCCTGCTGTCTGTCCCAGAACCCAGCCCTCATAGTTAACTTCTTTTTAAGCCAATAGTTACTGGAAAAAAAATAATTACTGCTGAAGATCATTAGAAACATGCACACTGCCACAATTTGCTGTGATACAGGCCTGAAGAATGGCTAAGCAACTGTAGTGTGTTCAGAAAGTGCCCTTTTGATAGAAGAGGAGACGTAATGATGTAAATGTTCATATACTGCACGGATTTGGCAAAATAGGCTTAAGACACAAGAAAAACTTCAAGATAGATCTTTCCATATTTTTTTCTGTGTGGCCTCTTTTGTACATTATTCTCTCTACAGTCAAAGATGTGTGCTAGCAGGAATCTGTTTTCTTAGAATTAGGTTGAAATTGTGAACTCCTTGATATGTATCATGGTGAGTTACTCATGGGCGTAGTTATTTCCAGTCCCTATGGCTTGAGCTACTGTGAGTGATCAGAACTGAAACTCCTCTTCAGAGATTGCCTGCCTTGTTCCCCATAGTCTTGGTACCGCAACCCAAGGTCTATACTTTCCAATGACCAAGTAGCAATTCTGACTCATCTCAGACTTTCTGGTGCCAGGATATTATTCCTTAGAAAAGCTGGGTTTTCAGAAGGTATATCTCAAAAGCAAAGGTGTACACGCACGCATACATTCATGTGTGTATGTATTTTAAATAAGTGCTCCAACTTAAACACTGGAATTGAAGGTATTGATTCCTGTTTTCTGAAGTAACTTTCTTGTCTAGATTTTTGCTAGATGTTGGAAGGGAAATAAGACCTATTTCAGTTAAATGAAGGACTGAAAAAGTCACAAGTGTAGAAACTCAATTTTATTTCTATCTGCTTATAGGTGGCAATGTCACAGCAGCATTCTTAGCTCAACGGAGCAGTGAACCTACGGGCCCTTTGGTATGTCTTTTCACTTAAATTTCTTCTATCATTCTTAACCTTGCTGTGGCTAATAAGAGAGAAGCTGGCAATGGTGTGTAGGACAGTTTTAGGGCCGTGTTTACAAAGACTTAATCATCAAGTCAGTCAGAAAAACTGAACAGAGGAGCTTCTCTGTGTGTTTGTCAAATCCTCATTAACTCCTTTTCTGCAAATAACTAATTCAGTGTCAAAAGGTGTTGCTTTTGTTTCAATATTTTACGAAGACAAATGTTTACAAAGCAGCGGAAACACTAACTATGATTAGAGAAGTTAGTGAGGTATGCGTGTGGGTGGAAGTTAAAAGTAAAATTAAAAGGGCTGGTTAGAAGTTGCTTCCTGTTTTCACCTACCCTAGAGCTTTTACACAAGCTATAATGGGATGGGAGATCACTGGAAGCCGTTTTGACAAAGGGAGAAGGCCAGTTGAGGGCACAAGATTATCTCTGTGCTATGAAATTGGTTAGAACACAATTTGAGTATTTGAAAGATTTATTTTTTTATTGCATTTAATTTACACATGCTATTCTGCAGACATTGTATTGGTTCCATCATTTACTTGAATGCCAAGCATTTGAAACACGTTCATGTTGACAGTTTCCAAGGAAAGCCATGCGCTTTGCTACTTCAGCAAGTATTTTCAAAGTGTTCTTATGAATATTGAATCAATCTCTGAATTTCTTTGACCAGTAATCTGCTGAAAAGGACTGACTTAGTGTATATTTTGCTGTATTTATAGTAGTTTAAAAATGGCTCAGATGAGTCAAGGTGCCTTTTTTCCTTCCCTCTTACAGTTAGTAACCTTAAATCACATTGCACTCTGTTCTTGTTCCCTCTTCATGTTTTCCCTTCCTCTTTTGCCCTTCCTCCTTTCAGGTTAATTCTGAGTTTTATACTGGATGGTTGGATCACTGGGGGCACCGTCACTCTGTTGTGCCCGCACAAACTATAGCTAAAACGCTTAATGAAATCCTGGCACGTGGTGCTAACGTTAACCTGTAAGTGTATGTTCAGTAGAAGTTAATTTTGGGGGGTCTTTTTTTCCCCAATTAAGCAAAACCTGATTTAAGTGGATGGCTTTTTCCTTTTTAGGTACATGTTTATAGGTGGAACTAACTTTGCATATTGGAATGGTAAGGAATTATTTAAATTATACTAGTGATGTAGGGGAGCTGTTTATGAATTAGGTAATAACATATTTTGTGAAAGAATAAGTTATGCCTGCTTTCATGTTGGAAAAGATGACTGCACTAGCTGTCCTCTGTTGCCAGCATGTTGTACTAAACTCACATGGTATTTACCTTTGCAAAGGCTACTTCTGCTTCACTCAATCCTGTGACACAGTTGAAACATGGATAAATTTGTTTCTCTTCAGAATATTTCTGAAGACTGTATAACAGCTCAGAAGGGTGTTGTCCTCCACCGAGAATAGTTTCTTTAGGCCGAATTCCAAGGCCTACACTGAATCTAAAAATCTAGCAGAGTCTGGCTGTGATTGGAAGGAATTCTGAACGTTGATACCTTTTGGAAAAAAAACACAACCATCACTGTTCTATTGCTTTCTTTTTTTTCCCCCCCTCCCTTAGGTGCTAATATGCCCTATATGCCACAGCCCACTAGTTATGACTATGATGCTCCACTGAGTGAAGCGGGGGATCTGACAGAAAAATATTTTGCCTTGAGGGAAGTCATTGGTATGGTGAGTGTCTCTAGGACATGTTTAGAAAGGTTCTTTGAAACATCCCTTCTGTACTGCATACACTCTTGCTCTTGCAGTCGTATGTTACTTGTGAATTTACTATTTTCTGCAGGTAAGGGCGGTAGAACAAGGCGATTAGGCCACCCTAACTACTTGTTACAAAAGGGGAAAGATCCTGCACCTCTCTGGCTATCCTGTCTGTCCCGATGGCTCCCTCCTTCCTTTCAGAGCTGGGGTACAGGTGCAGGTCTGACAATGAAATGATTCAGCTCTGGTTTTTTGTTGCATTTGTTTTCTTTCAACTCCAAGTCAGTAAGCCAAATGGGCTGGTTCAGTCAGATGAGAGCCACTGCTGGCACAAGGGGAGCAGGGGGAGGCAGGAAGGAGCAGCGATGAAGGAAAAGTGAACAGAGCTTTTCCTTCGCAGCATCAGTCGGCCATTCAGTCAGCTCAGGCTCGTCACTCGATGTCAGGCTGACATGCACTGCAGCTTAGTGCTATGGCTGTCTGTATCCAAGCTTCGTGTTGTGATTTTGGGCCTCTGTGAGGCGTGTGCTTATCCAAATGAACACATCTTGGTTCGTAGATGCCACAAACTTGTATCACTTGTAGTGAGTGGTACCAGCTTTGCCTTTCCTATAAAAATGCAAAGTGTGTTGGCAAACTGGAGATTGAAGTAAAACATGGAACCTGTATATGGATTTTTGAACAGCCTTGCATTGGAGGCTGTTCAGGTGAAGTTTAAAAAACCGATTCCATGGGAATCCCAAGGCTTGGGCTTGCACTCACTGTCCTGTTGCATGTCAGCAATGTTCCTATTCACTAGAAGACATTTTTCTGATGAGAGAAGATCTCACAGAAGTGTATTACACTTTCTCTGGGATTGAGCACACTTTTATCTTCATATCTGTGAAAGGCCTGCTGTGGATCATTTTCTTAAATTTCTCCATTATCCCTAAGCTTTGCACTGATGGGATAATTTTGATAGCCTTTCAAGGGGAACAACCAGTCTTGATACAACTTTTCTCACCAAAGAAATTCCTGAACTTCTTTTTGAGTTGTTTTCTTCAAGGCAAGATCCCTATCTGAAATGTAAGTAGTGTTGTAGTGCACTGAGATAGCTTTGATAAGATCTGAAGTGTTCAGTGTAACCTAAGGTGTGTTGGGTCATGGTATGGCTTTTTTGGATGTGTTTTGTTAATCTCTTACCTTCCATATCCAATGAAGTTTTCCTGTCTCTGCTGTGGGTTCTAAACCCGTAACACTCTTATCTACTCAGTTGCAGCTTGAGGTGGAGGTGATAAAAGAAAATCAAGTTGCCTGTAACTAGTAACTGGATTCAACATGTTAGCTGTACTACAAGGCTAACATGATATAATCATCCTTTATGTTTCCCTCTGTTAATAAATGTAATAAAGAAGTGTTTCAGTCTACAGCTTCCTTCAATTGCTGACAGCATTCTCTAATTTTTGTTGTTTAGGCTGAAATTTCCTACTTCTCTTGGGTGAATATAGTTTGTTTTTTTTCTGTAAGCCTGAGTATCTTGATTATTTTCAACTACAGAGAGGAAGAAGTGAACTTGCTACTGGAAATATAAATCAGGCTTTCATCAGTCCATAGCTGAGACTTGACAGGAGGGCTTTGGGAATTACACAGCTTTTTTCTGTTTAAAAAAAAATAAAATTAAAAAAAATTAGATCAATTAAACAAAACAAACCAAAGAAAAAAAATGCCAAAAACCCAAACCCTTGTCTTGGTGCAGAGCTGAGCTTTTGAGCATGAGTTTTATGCTGAATATACCATATGTAAGCCCAGCGAATCACATCTTGTGCTAAAACTTTCAAGCTGAAATCAAAGAAAAATCTCTTAAGAAAAATGCCCTTTCAGCCCCTCACCAAATTTATTTAAACAGCTAGGAGCTGCCAAAGTAAGCACTCAGAAGCCACTGAATATGCAGATAGCCTTCACAAGGGTGGTCATTTGTGCATGTGTATTAAAATGTAGGCTTAGATTTCTTAATCACATGAGTATCTCATCTAGAGAAGCTTTTTCTCTGTAACATGCAGAGTGGGCCATGTTCAGTGAATGAAAGAACAGATAGGAAGAGGTGTCATTACAGGAGACAAGTAATGGCATGAGAGGGAGAAGGGAATGATGGCGAGGAGAAAATAAAGTTTTAGACTTAGAAAGGAGGAGGCTAGGATATGGGGCAGAAAGCCACTGTCTAGACTCGCCACTCCTCAAAGGTGTCCAAGAAAGTAATGGACATCCTTCGCCCCTTCTCTCTCCTGATCGCAGATGGTTGTTCCTAGAGATAAGGGCAAGAAGCAAACAGAAATAGCACGGCAGTCAGTGTTTCCTTGTCATGTTTCCTTGTGATTCATTGGGCAGCTGTCTAGACCAGGACCAGAGGGAAGCTAACAATGGGACCTCGAGGGTTCATGGAACTGTGGAGGAAGGACTGGTCTCAAGGCCTGCTTCTCAAAGAAACCGGCCCAGGCAGTAATGGATTAGCAGGTGATGGTAGAGTACAGTAACACTGAAACGAAAGGCACAAGAGGCTAATAATTCCCATATGGAAGTGCTGCTAAGGAAAGGTCGAGTGGAAATACTGCCCTACAGACTTGGAAGGTCAAGCTCCTGTGGACTGGGGAGCTGACTGCAGGGTTGTTGAAGGCAGTAAGGCAAGCTGTGGCCACAGGAGGGCTCCAAGGGCACTGTGATTCTTTAGCAGCTCATTTGTTTGCTATGCTTTTTACCATTACCTTGAGTTGAAGAGTTATTGAAAATTGTTTACCATATGTGATGGTAAAGTTAGATTTTAAAAAAAAAATAAAAAAATCTTAGACTAGGTGTAACTGTAATCCTTTAATGCAGTGAGATATCTAGTTTTAGCTGAAGTCGTGTTTTTGTAAGTTGTGAAGTAGAAAGTGAGAATTCAGTTAAAGCATGTTTGTAATTGTTTTCTGTGTTTTGGGTTTTTTTTCCTCTTTTCTAGTATAAGCAGTTACCAGAAGGTCTTATCCCTCCGACAACACCCAAATTTGCATACGGGAAGGTTCGCTTGCAGAAGGTAAATTAACGTCTGTAATATGCTGTGTCTTTCCGAAATGCCATATGGTTGCTTTTTGAAAAATTGTTTATGAGAGTGTCATGGCAGTCTCTCGGTATCATACAAAATGAAGAGGAAAACCTTGAAAGCTAACTTTCAGGAAGGAGGGAGCAGAGTTTGGGAGTTAGGAATCACACCCGTGGTGGAAAATGAGAAAATGTATGTTATCTGGGTATAAAAAGATAATTTTTACAATATGCAATATGTGCCTGAAGTTTTACTGAACTGAAACTAGTGTATTATTAACACAACACAATCATAGTTTTCTAAGATAACTCATGTATAAGTAACGTAGCTGGAGGAATGCTAGCATGAAAGCTATGAGCAGAGCATTTTTGTAGCTGGTGATACCTCTGAAGTAGAAGCAGCAGGTGGGACACATATGCCTTTTAAATACTTCTACATGTTTAACTTTTGAATATGGAACACTTATCAATAACTCTTTCAAATGTATTGAAAGATACGTAGAAGATTTGTGAAAGTCTGTAGCTGATGAGAGAAATTAAATTAGTTTCCTGCCGAGGGAAAAGCATGCAGAACCTAGCACGCAGAAGCCAGCCTTGTTATCTTCTACCTGACAACAAGGGCTTAACTGGTCAGCGTGTGAGTAGCTGGAGTTCGTCCATAGCGCCATCGTTTTAGGACCAGTGACAATTTTCTATCAGATACAGTTGAAAAGTAGGTTCTTGGACTAAGTGCAGAGAATGATTTAAGGGGGGATGGAAGAAGTAACAGGTATGAACTTGCCTATATTCATTCTGCTGGGCACAGACAAGTTGTTTTGAAGTGGAGGATTACTGCAGTTAGTACACTAACTGCAGTAATTTATAATGCTTTGGTTTTATACTTTATACTTTTAATTTGACAGCCAGCTTTCCAATCAGCAGTGTATCTGTTCTGTTATACACTTCAGCTGAAGTGTTGAAGATTTAGTAGTGATAAGGCTTTGCAGGTGTTTTCAAGTCATCCCACTTGGGCGGTGGGCAGAAATACTTTTTATATGAAAGTGATTCATCAGTGAAGTTGAGACAGATTTATATCGTTCTAAACAACCTTTGAATATCTTCAGACTGTTTAGGGCAGGTGTTACCATACAAGGTTTCACTGAACTGGCTTAAATTAGGTAGTGACTAATTGTATACCATCATCAGTACACCCACCACTTCTACTGCTATCACAGGTAGCCAGCATAGGAGCCTAGCAATCAGATTTTGACTCTCCCATCTTCTCATGGTTCATGACTCTCAGACAGGGCTGTCCAGTTTCACTGGAATAACAAACTTTCTCTTTCATGCCTTCAAGAAATGAACACTGCAGGGTGCCTGGCCCCAAAACCTGTCTTACAAAGGAGTTGCATGAGTAAATGTGCTCAAATACTGCAGCTTTGACCTGGCTATCACACTGGGAGCCATATTTCTGCAGCTTTGACACTTCCTGCTTTTTTTGAGAGAGGTTTTTCTCTCCACCCGGCAGTTTTGGGAATCCAGATGGCACATCTAAACTGTCAGGTGTGATGATGTTCCTGTCATTGCCTGTACACGTACAGCCATCTGCACTGAAAACCTCTAGAATTGTTTTCTGTGAAGAAGGCTGCTTTTTTGCTCTGTGAACCCACTGCTTAACTTCAGCTGTTTACTCCTCTGCTTGATTACCCTGCAACACAGGATGAGTATCTAATCACAGTGGGTTTGTACCATCCCTGCTAAAGCTGCCCTAACTCCGTCATGCATTCTCGCCCCTGCTGGGACCAGGTCCAGTGCACCTTCTTGTATGGAGAAGCCTGAATGTATTTGGATGAATATCTAAATATTCTAAATTATAAGACTTAGCTTTGGTAATAGTTAAGTTCCCAGCTGATTCATTTGCAGTGACAGTGCTAAAACAGGTGCTATGTGAAAATTCACTGTGCAGTTGAGGTCCAGTGGTCAGTCCGCTATGCAGAGCATTGAATCTACTGCAGAGAACCAACTCCCTTGATACTTTTGCAGAAAGGAAGAGGAAAGGGGAACTCCAGATAATTTTCAGGAGTCATATGGTTCACATACTTTAGAGGTATGTGTAAACAGCGGAGGCTGTTCTCTAGGGTTTTTTTCCATGAGAGATTCTGTGACAATTCAGTCCTGAAGTACCTGATGAGCTACTCAGGACCTGAACTTGAGGAAAAGAGATCTTTGCCCTTACCAGTGCTGCCTGTTTTATTTGCTGTTTTTTGGAGGTTTCCAAATAGATTGCCCCAGATGAAAATAATTGGGGAACCCAGGCTAGTTGGGAAGGGAAAAGAAATTAAAAAAATAATAAGTCTTTGCTGTTCCCTGATGAGGCAGTTGTTCATTTTGAGCTATTGAATTATTTTAAAGAATTCTCCTGTGTAGGGGAAAAAAGGTAACTTATTAGAAGATGTTGGGAACACTGACATTGCCA
The DNA here is from genome assembly GCA_013399095.1 of Psophia crepitans. Classification (NCBI taxonomy): domain Eukaryota; kingdom Metazoa; phylum Chordata; class Aves; order Gruiformes; family Psophiidae; genus Psophia; species Psophia crepitans. The sequence continues at coordinate 59,043 of VWZZ01000847.1, read as the reverse complement.
CAGAAGAGCAGAAGACAGGAAAAAAGGTGATGAGGAAAAAATCTTGTTGCATAGATGTGGAAGAGAAGTGTTGAAGATGAGGAATGAGGGCAAGCAAAGGCAGAACAGCAAGAGATGTGGGCAAGATGGCAGGATTTAGGAGTTTAAGACCCAGAATGTGGAGAGCATCCTTTCCAGAGGGAAATGAATGAGTTTTAGTGCCTGCAGTGTGGCTCTACAGGCTTGTGAGTGGTGGCTTCTGTTTACCACTTGGAGGGCCCTGAGGAGTGTTTGGTCACAAGGAAATGCCTGCCCCAGCACTGCAACCTGCAGACTTGTATGTTCTGTCATTGTACTCAGTTCTTGGGATGTGGGAAGCTCAAGCAATAGCAAGTATCAGGCAACACTGATATGAGTTGGGCGTAGACAGGGGTTAAGCAAACAGGATGCTGCCAGTAGTGGATATCATTGTTGTTGGAACTATTTTGTTTCTTTTCTTTTTTTTTTTTTCCCCCTTCATGCTTTGATGTTACGCTTTGGCTTGGAAGACCTTGCTCTGGAGGATAGAAAACTATTGCAATTTTTTATTAGTAGTATCAGTTTTTAAAAATTATTGACAGTATTTGTAATTTTAAAGTTTACTGTGAAGTTTCTGTTGTGATACTGATTGTCCGCTAAGTAGCAGTCAACAGGAACTTGCAGCAAGAGTACATCTTGTTTTGGGCTTGTGTTGGTTTTATTTTTTGTACACACCACTTACGAGTGAAAAGCTGAACAAAAGCAATCCATTGAAGTTTCAAAGAAACAAGCTTCTGCCGGTCCAGTCCATAAGTGACTCATATGTTGTTAACGTGTATTCAGAACAGAAGCTCCCTTGGTAGCAGGAACTTAAAGTCAAACAGGCACATGTACAAGCTGTTAATAGTTAGCAAGGCACAAGGCAGTGCTCATTGCCAGTTAGTAGCTCATTCAAGTGACCATGTGCATCTTAATACCTCTTATGTTCATGTCTAATTTCATTGTCCATCTGGGGCCAAGACTGTTAATGCTGATAGGATTGTTGGTTAGTTCTATAAATCGACTTCGTCAGCATCTGTGTGAAGATACTCATCTCTTGCTTCACAGCTGTTGTACAAGACTCAACAGTTCAATGCCTCCTGTGGGTTTCTAAGTCTTGCATATTGCTTTAACAGCCCTGGCTCCCTTGGAGGAGCACAAGATGAGGGAAGGAGCACATACACAGTCCAGAGCACTTGGGGAATTTTACACTACAAAAGCTGGTTCGTTATTTTAGGCACAATGCTCAAACTGAAAACGTAAGAACAAACTACTTTCATGAAAATCTTGCAAGCAATCGTTTGACTGACAGCCTTCTTGCCAGGGTGAACTTGCTTACCTGTGGACTAGTGAGGGTGACTCAACCTCCAGGCAGTGATGGCATTACCCTTTGTGTACCTGTAGCCTCCTTTTTTCTTTCTTGTTCCTAGCTAAAGAGCTGAGAGAAACTGTTTTCAAAAGTCTGTAATCTATGCTTACCTGCTTGTTGTGGTTTAACCTTAGCTGGCAGCTCAGCTCCACGCAGCCTCTCGCTCTCTCTCCCCCAGCAGGATGGGGGAGAGAATCAGAAAGGTAAAAGTGCAAAAACTTGTGGTTTGAAATAAAGACAGTTTACTAGGGTAAAGTAAAAACTGTGTGCACAAGTAAAGCAAAACAAGGAATTTATTCACTACTATCCATGGACAGGCAGGTGTTCAGCCATCCCTGGTAAAGCAGGGCTCCGTCATGCGTAGTGGTTACTGGGCAAGACAAATGCCATTGCTCTGAACGTGTGCCCCCACCCTTCCTCCTTCTTCCTACAGCTTTTAGTGCTGAACACAACGTCACATGGTGTGGGTTATCCCTTTGGTCGGTTGGGCTCAGTTGTCCTGGCTGTGTCCCCTCACAACTCCTTGTGCACCCCCAGCCTGCTCACTGGTGGGGTGGGGTGGGAAGCTGTTGTGGCTTTACCCCAGCCAGCAGCTAAGCACCACGCAGCTGCTCGCTCACTGCCCCCACCCCAGCAGGGCAGGGGAGAGAGTCAGAAGAGTGACAGAACTGGTGGGATGAGATAAAAAGTTTAATAGAACAAACATGAAAAGGAAAATAATAACATATACAAAACAAATGATGAACAGCACAGTTCCCCCACCCAGAGTTGATGCTACACAAGACCCCCAGCTGCCCAGCCCACAGACACAAGCAAAGCAAAACAAGGAATTCATTCACCACTTCCCATGGGCAGACAGGTGTTCAGCCATCTCCAGGAAAGCAGGGATCCATCACACATAACAATTACTTGGGAAGACAAATGCCATCACCCTGCAGTCATTGTTCCATCAGGCCCCCAGTTGCCCAGTTAGAAACAGAACATGATATGGTATGGAACACCCCTTTGCCCAGTTTGGGTCAGCTGCCCTGGCTGTGTCCCCTCCCAGCTTCTCGGGCCCTCTCAGCCTGCTCGCTGGCTGGGCAGTATGAGAGGCTGAAAAGTCCTTGGCTGCTTGGCAACAACTGAAAACATCGGTGTGTTATCAACATTGTTCTCATCCTAACTCCCAACCACAGTACGACCAGCTGCCACGAAGAACATTAACTCTACCTCTGCCGAAACCAGGACAGAAGCGAAAAAGACCTTGACACTGTGTAAGCACTGCTCAGCAATCACGAAAACATCTCTATTATCAACCCTGGGTTCAGCACAAATCCAAAACAGAGCCCCATAAAGCTAATATGAAGGAATTTAACTCTATACGAGGCAAAACCAGTACTATACTGAAGAAATAATTGCATGTACATAGAAGATTCATGGTGACTTCTGTCACATACAAGATTTTGCACAGTGTTGTACATTTTAATATATAATTTCAGCACTGCTGAATTTCATGTGTGCTCTGCAAAAATTCAATACTTCCGTTACTGAAGTGGCCTCAGAAGTTTGTATTGCTGTGAATGCTCTTAAGGTATACGGTTTTACGTGATTTTAAATGCCTGTTGGGTTGTTTTTACTGGTTTTTTTTTTCCTCAAGCATTTGAAATTAAGTCTTCATTTGAGAAATATTTTGAATGTCTGATGTGTAATTACCACTGAACAGTGGCAATGCTTCTGGTGAAACAGACTGACACCTTGCATAAAAAACATGAATGCAATTGATTTTTTTGAGCTTGTAAGACACTAGGCATATTGTGTGCATCTTGACTAACATAAGATCGATAGCGGACTTTGAGAGAGAATTGTGGATGAGTAGAAAACCCTATAAACACAAAAAGAAATTGCAGATGTCAATGAAAGACAATTTAATCATACACATGTAAGTCCTTAATCAACAAGGTACTTATGCATGTGACTAGCCTAAACGTTGCTCCCAGTATCACTAAAATCAGTCCAGCTACGTATATGTGACACTGAATTATAACCTTAGGGTTTCTAAATATCGCTTAAAACTAGATAGGGTAAATTCATCTTGGATAACTCCTGATGAAACCAAATTGTATCTGTACTTAGCTCAAAGTGATTACAGAGCAACTTGCTGGAAATCACTGACATTTTCCCTAACTTGATTGTACGTATAACTGAGCAAAATTTAGATAATATGGTTGTTTGTATTAATTGTCCAGAGCAGTTGTGTTTATAGAACTTCTGTGTGAAACTCCTGGGATAGTTCTCATTAAATAATAGAGAGTCACGTATTTTTATGAATGCATAGCAAATTTGGAACATTTAGATTTTTAAAACATTGCTCCACCTGTAGCATGTTTCTTTCAGGGTTCATCAGTTCTCTGTACTGTATTGTAGTATTAATGCGTCCATAAGGATGATGTAGGGGCTTAAGATTGCATTCTGGATGGAGGCAGCTGGGTGGCTGGATAGGCAAGCTGTTAGATTTAGATGAAAATTTACTGACCTTCATATATCTGCTTTCTCTATGCTGCAGGTGGGCACTGTGGTGGAGGTTCTTGACAGGTTGTCACCTGCGGGACCAGTGAAAAGCACTTACCCGTTAACCTTTGTTCAGCTAAAGCAGGTGAGGATTCCTTTAGTAGACACTTTGCAGTAATTTTATATGGTTTGTTTGAACGACGTTTCGTGGTATGGTGGTTCTTATGTCCAATGTCTTACACCTTATCTCAGTACAGAAGGAATAGTCATATAAAAGTGTCCAGGATTTTTGCACTGGATTCCTTTCCTTGTTTTACAGTGCTCCTGATTTGCACCTGATGTTTTCCTCTTTCCACAAATTTAGGTATATATGTTGTCCAGGCTTTCACCTTTATCTCTCTCCAATCTGAAGTATTGATTTTGAGGTTCTTAAGAGATTCTTTTTTTAATTCATCTGTTTCTTTGCTATTATTTTTCCTTATCCTGTTTTCGCTTTGCCTCTCCGCACCTGCTGTCAGGGTAAGCATAGTGGCTGAGACACTGCTTTCTCATACAAGACAGGGGGCCTGCAGATTGGATGCAATCCATTTGACAATTCTATGGGCCTCCTACTTATTTGTAGTCCTTTACTTTTACGTACATGTATGGTAAGGCAAGAGAATGCAGTGAGAGAAACCTTTGGGAGCAACCTGTTGGAGTTGTTGCAGCCCACTGTAAAGGTCATTCGCCTTGCTGGTTGAGATAGGAAAAATACCTTTCTCTGTGTTTTTCTGTGGCTTCTGTTGACTGCTACTCTCCTGTGTGTCAGTCTGCATCAATTTCCCTGTCAAATTTTCAGTTTGGGTGACTTTCCGTATCTTCCCTCACAAAGACTTTTCCCTTGCTACTGAGTGTCTCTGTCTTTCCATTAACGTAACATGGCTTCTTGGTCGCTTCTGTGCCAAATTTGGCAGAGACTGGTGCGTGTGTGCCAATTACCTGCAGCTAAAATACACTGCTTTGAGAGAATGTGATGGTGGTACTAGCTGGGGGAGGGAGAAGAAGGGGGAGCAGTCCAGTAGGTAGCTGGAATATGACATTAGTCAAACAGGAATTCAAAGCTCAGATTTTTCTTTTCCAAGCCAGTAACACACACGTGTGAGAGAAGCTGCAGGCAGTACGTTGTGGCTGGGTGTAATTTCTAGTGTGCTTTTCTTTCTCATCTTCTGGCCTTCCCACCCTTGGTACTCTGCTTAGGAAATCTCCTGAAAGAGGGCAGCCAGCCGAGCATCCTGGCATATTTTAATTTTTTTTTTTCTTTTTGTTCCCCCCTCTTTCTGGGCACCTTGTTGCCAATGTAATGCAAATACAATAATTATAGCAGAATGGAAATGGTTTACTCTCACTTTTTCCTGCCAGGGTTATGTTCTAATGCAGGTCTTGAAGATAAATGGTTTTGTGGCTACTGAGCGAGACGTTGCATTTTTTACTTGTTTTTAATTTGTGTTTCACTTTGTGATCAGAACAAATCCAATGATGGTGACTTTGGTTGGTTGGTTGGTTTGTTGTTGTTTTAATTTTCTGATGGGGAACTTAGTGAAAAATGTTCTGAAATGTTTCTGATATAAATCACGTAGACTTTTTAAAATAGATAATCTCAACTTGATGAATTTGTGGGCACTGAGTAACAAGTGCACTTTCAAGTTTGTTATATGAACTTGGTTATGAAGGTGTTTTCCAGTTATTTTTTAATTGATTTTAATAAAGAAATAATACTGCCAGTCATTACTTGCCTTGGTTTCATTGAGGAAATAACTTCATAGCTAAGACACTTATCTTTTAAAGTTACGTAAATGTTCTGATGAAACATTTAAAAATGGAAACTCTGTGGAATTTACATGCATTACTTAAAGGTCAAAGTGAACTCTAATCTGAAGCCGTTGTCTGTGATAGATGCTATCTGAAGTGAATGAAAGTTAACGTTTCAATCCAAGCGTGTAGGCACGCGTGTGGAATATTTCTAATTCATGACCTGAACTGAAGCTACGGAATTAGTTGGTTCATTAATCTGGGTTTTTTTCCTTTCCTTTTTTTTCTTTTCTTTTCTTAGTACTTTGGGTTTGTACTATACAGAACTAAGCTTTCAAAAAACTGTACAGAGCCAACGCAGCTGTCTTCACCTTTAAACGGAGTTCATGATCGTGCCTACGTCTCTGTTGATGGGGTAAACATTGTTTGCTGGTATTCATTTCCGCTGTGAGTGGCCTTCACAAAAGTCAAGGATATAGTCTGCCTGGTTTTTTAGCTTTTTCCAGCTTACCAGAACAACTTTATTAGATAATTTTATTTAATCAGATGAAGGAAGTATACAGTTGATTCATATTAAATGTTCATATTCATATTTCAGAAAATACGACTATCTTATTTCTAAGGAAAATGTAATTGTTTCCCTTTTTGAGATATTTGAATGTTGATACATATTCATGACTTCAGTTAAAAATACAAAACTTAGAAGGAGGATTGAATTACAGGTTCATGAAATATGTTAATTATATATATGCTCAGTCGCTTTCTACAGTGTTTCCATAGATTTTTTTATTCTTCTCTTTTTTTTT
>VWZZ01000847.1:18279-52526 GCA_013399095.1 Psophia crepitans | reverse complement strand
TTTTTTTTTTTTTTTTCCTTTGCGGGTGGAGGGAAGTGGAAGCTTGAATCTACCTTGCCTTATGAAACTGGCTTCTGACCACAATTTTTTTTTTTTTTTTAAAGAAGTAGTTTCTTGTAAAGGATGTGAACTTCATCTTTCCTCCTTTTAGCTGAGTTTTGTTTCTGATTAATGACAATTAATATCAATTCGTGGACTTTGATAGCCTATTTTTTAGTTATTCTTTCACCTTTGTCAACTCTCATCACCTTTGTTTCCAAGTCAAGCTGTTCTTCCCTTATGTTGTGGGAATGAGAATAAATAAAACTAAAATTGATGTGAGCTTTTTGGAAGATAAAGCCCCTTTTAATCACTGATATTGCCAAAATCCGTTTTAGTCACTAGACTTAATTTGAGAACTTGCTTATTGTGAATTGGGTGCATCAAAACCACTAGGGTTCGAACACTTGTTTAAGTTAGTTGAATTCAGCTGAGGAAAGAGATGTGCCAGTTGGACAAATGCTGCCTAGTAGCACATCCAGCTGATGTACTGAAATGTGGATGCCGACATAGCAGCTTTGTGTGTGGTGTGTGTGTGCCCGCATGCAAGGGTAGGAAAGGAAAATTTTTTTTTTACTTTTTTTGTGTGTTTCCTTCGTCCCCTTTCTTTTCTTCATGCGAGTTAAAGAAACAGCTAACAGAACTTTGCGGTTTTCAGTGGTTATTGTTTTCTTCCTCTTGGTGTAATTGATATAGGTTCCTCAAGGTGTCCTTGAAAGGGACAAATCGCTTATGATAAATATAACTGGGAAGGCTGGAGCAAATCTGGACATCTTGGTTGAGAATATGGGCCGAGTCAACTTTGGTAGATATAATAATGATTTTAAGGTAAGTAAAATCAATTAAGTTGTTGGACTGTGGTGGCTTTTCCTCTTTTCCACAGGTTAAAAAGATAGCAGTGGGTTAGAAAGAGCAAGAGTATCAGGATTACATGGCTGTAACTTTACCTCAACATATAACTACTCACTAGGTTTCATTTGAGTGTTTCCAGTCACCAAAATCAAAGTGAAATTAAAAACTGACATCTAAATATTTTGTTTGTTCACTTGTGTTGTCAGCCAAAGCATCGCCCACGAGATTGTTCAGGTTGAGCTGAGCCTGTAGCTAACATTTTAAAATGTGCAAAGCTGTTTGGATAAGTTCCAGAAATGGGCTGGAAGTGATCTAGATCTTTATTGTACTTTGAGGTTGAGTGTGTGTGTGTGTACACACACACATTTTTGTATCTCTTTCCATGTCACATTTCATTTGTCAGCAGCGTACCCTTGCAATACTTTCTGTGTGGCTAGGAACGGCTGTCTCATGAACCCTTTACCATGCAAAACGACCGCTTTAGATTCGGACTGATCAGGTGTTAGAGATTATTATTGGAAAGCTTCCGAATGCTTCTGGGTCGAGGCAACGCTTTGGGATTGTCACTTCCCTGCATGAGTGGCTGTCGTGGGTTGATCTTGGCTGACTACCAGGTGCTTACCAAGCTGCTTTGTCAGTCCTCCTCCATCACCATGATGGGGAGAAAATATGACAAAAAGTTCATGGGTTGAGATAAGGAGAGGGAGATCACTCAGCAGTTACCATCACAAGCAAAATGGACTTGACTTGGGGGAATTAATTTATTGCCAGTCAGAGTAGGATAATGAGCAGTAAGAACAAATGTTAAAAACGGCTTTTCCCCACCCCTCCCTTCTTCCCAGGCTCAGCTTCACTCCTGACTCTTCTGCCTTATTCCCTTGAGAGGTACATGGGGATGGCGAATGGGGAGTGTGGTCAGATCGTACCACTGTCTCAGCCGCTCCTTCCTCCTCACGCTCTTCCCCTGCTCTAGCGTGGGGTTCCACCCACAGGATACGGTCCTTCATGAACTTCTCCAATATGGGTCCTTCCCACAGGCTGCAGTTCTTCAGGAATCACTCCAGCATGGGTCTCTTCCATGGGATGCAGTCCTTCAGGAACAGACTGCTCCAGCATGGATTTCCCAAAAGGTCACACCTCTTGCCAGAAAACCTGCTCCAGTGTGGGCTCTCCATGGGCTGTGCTTTGTTCAGGACGCATCCAACTGCTCTGGCATGGGGCCCTACCCAAGCTGCAGGTGGATATCTGCTCCACCATTTACCTCCATGGGCTGCAGCGGGATAAACAGTGTCACCATGGTCTTCACCACAGGCTGCAGGGTGATTTCTGCTCCGGTGCCTGGAGCACATCCTCATGCTCTTTCACTGACCGTGGTGTCTGCAGGGCTGTTTCTCTCTCACTTTACACCTCTCCCACAGCTGCTACACAGTGTTTTTCACCTTTTCTGAAATATGTTATCCAGAGGTGCTACCAGTGTCACTTGTGAGCTCAACTTTGGCCAGCAGTGGGTCCATCTCAGAGCCAGCTGAAACTGGATGTGACAGAAATGGGGGCAGCTTCTGACATCTTACGGAAGCCAACTCTGCAGCCTTCCTGCTACCAAAACCTTGCCACATGAACCCAATGGATTAGTGGCAGGGCCACTAACATAACATTAGGAAGGGCAGGGGCAAAAAGGAAGTCTTCCTCGTTTTAGACTTCATGGTGCTGTGTGATATTTGCTGGAGAGAGCAGTATTGTAAAGGCCAGTCTTGTGTTGTGTTTTTGCCATGTTCAGGGCCACAGCCATTATTTTTATATTTTTTTAATATTGCTGGGTTAAAAGTAATAATGAAGTAATAACAAAGCTTTACAATTAAGGGATTTGCAGCCCCCTAACTGCAAGAATCTCTTAAACAGCACCTAGATTTGATTTAGCCTGGATTGATTTGGCGATGTTTAGAAAGCTTGTCAAGTGTTTAATGATTGTCCAGATTAATAGCTGTCTGGTGTTTGCGGTGCCTTTTGGTGCTATGATGCCAGGTAAATTAGAAGCTTCTATTTCCTCTCTATCTAAATTCTGTCTGTAACAGAATTAAGACTCATCGTTTCTCGGTTAATTTGGATGCAAGAACTGGAGAAAGATAAGCATTACAGGATAGACGTGTGTCTGAACAGTATCTTTTAGTTACCAAGCAAAGGCACATATGCTGTGAGCAAGTAGGATTTTTAAGGTTGTAACTAGGGGGAAAAAGTAAACCTAAATGTCTATGCGTCTTGAATAGCCTAGTTGATGAGACCACAAAGTCTAGTTGAGTTTGGGCCTGTTACAGAATCCAGCTCAGTCATAAAACGTAGACTGGGAAGAGACTTGCAAGATCTCCAGTAGGCAGAATCCCCCATTCTCACACATGTGTTGCCTTGAATAGGATGGGCCTGTTTGCATTGTTAAAGAACGATCTATTGGTTATGATTAAGCAGCATGGAAGAACTGAATCTGAGGCGTGGTTTAAAGGAGACTAATTTACCAGTTATCTTATTACTTCAGTGTGTTGTGATGAGGATTTTCAGGTGTTTTTCCAGTTATGCTAAGACTCTAGTCAAGGCAAAGCAATATAGCTCTGCATTTGCAAAGCTGGTAGGCTACAGGCTTTCACCATATCAAAAAGCAGTTTCACCTGTCTTACGCTTTGAAAGGCATACAGTTATTTAAATCCGAATCAGAACAAAGTAAATGTATGTGGGAACTTTTAGGATGTATGAAAGCCTCTGAATTAAAAACATCAGCAACTGAGGATTTTTTTCATAAATTCAGTGGGCAGCAGGAGTGACAACTCAGTTTATATTGTTCTTTTCAAGGTCCTTTGTCTTTGTCTGAGTGGCAAGAGAGGGAAACTAGTTCCCTAATGTTTTTCCTTCATGTAGGGGCAGCAGAGATGTTGCATTAATGTATTTATTTAATAAAAAAGGCCAGATTATAAGGAACCTATCTGTGTAGTGCTAAATTAAGGTAACAGAAGGACAGAGACTGGATTACGGAGGTGTTCGGTGGTGCTGTGGTTGATCTGAAATTCACACTTACACCAGAGTTTCAACCTTTTAAGTATGTAAAAGTGAAAGCAAGCTTGGTAGACGTGCATTGTGAGAATAATCCTCTAAAAGCTGGATCCTTCCGTGTGGAAGAGGCAGCCTTTCTTGGGTAGCTCTGGAAGATGTGCATTGCTTCTTCCTATAGAATCCTTCCCTCAGACTGTTCTTTCTGTTGATTTTGAAAACTGGGAATAATGCTACCTTGGGTTTTAGATAGTTTGTGCTTTCAAAAATAACGTTAGGGGAAGAGGTTCCTACCTCGTGAAGCCTTGCATTTTTAAGAAAATCAGGTAGCTTTTCAGGGGTTTCTTTGGCTGGTTTTATGACTGACTTTGAGCTTGAAATGGAGCTAGGCATCAAGCTTTTGGGAAAGAATCTTAAAAGAGTTTTGGTTTTCAAACATCCTGCTGATCTAAGTCTTTGTCGTGGTTTAGCCCCATCCAGCAGCTGAGCACCACGTGGCTGCTTGCTCACCCCTTCCCCCCCAGTGAGGTGGGGAGGAGAATTGGAAGAAAAAGGTAAAACTCATGGGTTGGCATAAGGACAGTACTTATAAACAGAATATACAAAGCGGGTGATACACAATGCAGTTTGCTCATCCAACCACTGAGCAATGACCCCTCCTACACTTCCGTCCCCCTTTATATCTGGAGCATGACATCATATGGTATTGAATATCCCCTTGGCTAGTTTGGGTCAACTGTCCTGGCTGTGTACCCTCCCAGCTTCTTCTGAAAATTAACTCCATCCCAGCCAAAAACCAGGACAGTCTTCTTGTTGAAGGATACAAATGAAGAAAAAACCCAGAAACTATACTCTTCCTGTTGTTTTTTTTCACATGCTCACTGCCACTATATCTTTGTTTTACTTGGAAAATTTATATCCATGTCTGGGCTATTTATAATCTATTCCTATGCAGACCGAAGTAAGAATCCTCGGTAGGCACTTCATCTCATCTGAAAAATCACACCATTCACAGTGCCTAAAGATGGGCTTGGGGAAGCAGGTGAAACTTCAGCGGCTGGGCTAAAGCTATGTTGCATTTTTTCAATTGATGGCTGGAAAGAGTGAAGTCTAGGCTGTCCAGAAAAGTTTCTCTGCTTATTTTAAGAAAAATAAGTTTCTGTTTGGTAAAGTGGGCATCTAGGCAAAGGCAGAGAAAACCAATTAGTGCTGATACTGATAACAAGGCTTGCGGAGTCGGTGCAGTGCTTATTAGACATCAGAACAGACACGTGACAGTATCAGCCCTCCAAGGCCATAGACAATGTGATTTTGCTTGTTCCTGTTCGACATGTGGTGCTTGCAAAAGAACTTAGGTTGCACTGAAAAACAACTTATACGCAGGGTCTGTTCAAGTGATTATGTGGATGTAGCAGCACTGGTTTAAAATCAACCTCACATTGCACTGAAACACAACTTTGGAAATTATTAGTGTAACAAAATTAGGACGTGTGCAGGGATAACTTAATGTTCCTTTCGGTCTTCTCGAATCATGACCGTACGTTGCTTTTGCATTCATTGTGCAAGTACCCTGGTGTTCTGCACACATAGTTCCATGGAAATGAAACAGGACTCTGTGGGCTTGAGGCTGACTGTAAGCTTAAAGTATTTCACTGAACCAGGGTCACAAAGCGTGTGCCTTGATTTTATGATACTGTGTGTTAGCTGTAGGAGATTTGTAGGAAGTAAATACTGCTTTCTCTGCTATTGTGCAGGTTAATGTCTTGGGTTAGTGACTCAGTGTTACCCAGTCTCTTGATGGTATCTCAAACTTACAATATTTAATGCTTTTTCTGCTTTTTATTAAGCCCCAGGTTTTGGAATTGTGTTCATGTTAAAGCAAAACAGAAATTTTCACAGTTACAGTAAAATAAAGTTTGAAAAAAACCCTTGAGATTCTGTGAAAGCTCAAAACTTTCCAGAGGAACATATCTTTCACAGAGAATAAATGAAACACTATATTCTTCAGCAAAGCTTATAACTTGGTGAACAGATGCTTGTTTTTTCATACACAGATTGGCAACTGTTGCAAGTACTTTGCTTCAGTTTTTATTCCTGACTGATGTATAGTTGCAACCAAATAACTTCAATAACATGAAGCTAATTATGTTATGTTTTGGTGTTTGTTTCTTTTTTTTTTTCCTCCTCCTAGGGTCTAGTTTCAAATTTAACTCTTGATCACGATACACTTCTTGGATGGGAAATCTACCCTCTAGACATAGATGGAGCAGTGAACCGTGACATTAATGGCCATCTTGACCAACCAAAGAGTTCTGTTGACAATCCACTGAGTTACGAAGCACCTACTTTTTACACTGGCAAATTTTCAATTCCTGAAGGGGTTCCAGACTTGCCTCAAGACACCTATGTCAAGTTTCCTGGCTGGACAAAGGTAAAACATTTTGCTGTAAAACTGTGAAGTCCGTTCAGAAAGCTACTGAAACTTCTGTGGACGATCAAAGTCCACCTCTCTTGGATGGCTAGAAGCTGGTTGTCGTGATGGAGTGTCTCCAATGTATTTAAATGACTAGAAAATGGATTCCTTGCTTTAAGTAAAATTGGAGATAAACCATTAAGAAAAGGGGAAAATACTCAGAAGATAAATGGTATTGGTCTAGAAAGTGGAGCATCACCAAAAAAACCAACCACACACCCTAGTTTTTCAACAGTGAGAAAGATGAACTGTCATGCTGTTTAGAAATGTTGCGTTTAGTTGTGTTGGGGTTTGGGGATTTTTTTGTCTTGAGATGTGGAGCAGAAACAGCTTTTTGGAAGGAGTGAGTGAATGCATGCCTTGAGATTAAAAAAAAATAATATTATGGAGGCAGTGAGATGCTACAGGACCCTTCCCTGTATTGTACTGATTAATTAAAAGTAGGTCCATATTTGCAGTGTTGTGTGAGCAGCTATGGGTCCTGTTACAAAGCATAGAGTGTGTTGGACACAACTGCTGGTGTTGTGCCCATAGATATGGATCCAATGCATGGAAGATTTTACTGCTTGTCTTCTGGAGGTTACGTGTAAAGACTGGACGGATCAGAGCACTGCCATGAGAAACTTGTGGGCAGAGATCTGCTTATGGGAACTTCTCATATAGCTGAAGTGTCGCTAGAGCAGCAGAGTGTGTGTTTTCACAGAACTGTGTTTGAAACAGCCAGCATGCAGGGTGGGTAAAGACCAGCTCAACTAGCTGGTGGGAGGCAGGGAGAGCAGAATGTGTGCACTGAAATGCCGCTCCTCTTGGAGACCTAAGTATTTAAGCCCAGGCTTCAGGGAAATGCTTGTGATAGTGTTAGGTGGCAAAATTATTCCTTTCTGAAACAATTTACTGCTATTAAAACAAAGTAGGAGAAGGAGTTGCTGATGGTCTGTCTACAGTATTGTAGTGGTTAAGCACTTCCCAATATGCAGAAGACTGATTCATTGCAGGCACTGAGCTTGGATGAGGAAGTCTAACTTAGTCCCTCTTTTTATAGACACACATATCTTACACAATCACTGAATAAAATCCAAAGATAGTTCTTTGCATAGGGACTGGAATCTGAGACTTCTGCAGTAAATTTTGTGACCCCATGAATCATAAATCTTCAGGAAGCAAGATTACCTGCCTGTTAGCAAACTCATCTTTGAAATGGCAAACGAGTCCAAGAATTCTCATGTATCTTTTCCTCTGATTTACTGAACAGCGAAACTTGTTTTACGTAGTTTGTTTACCCTCTAAAGCAGTCAGAGTAAAGAGATCCCAGACAAACTGTAAGTAGGGCTATTGAATTGATCCTTCAAGTTTTATATGGATTGGACCAAAGTTTTAAATAAGATACCTAGAAGTAAAAAGATTGAGGTAATACTGGGTGTAGAATGAGCAAATGCTTTTAAGGCAGAGGCCAGTAAGAGTTTACATTCCACTCGGGTCTCACTGGATCTGGGCCCTAACTCCTTAAGTGGCACTGTATGAAGTGCTGATGCCAAGGTGTGGAGAGGGACTTCTAATGGGGGTTAAAACCCACTTGTCTGAGTAGTTGGAAAACCATGGAAACAACACTTACCAAGAAAACATATAGTTCTAACGATGAACCTGCCTTTGCTTATTAAGACAAGGAATACGGCATGCTGGACCTGCACAGCCTGGAAGAAGGGTGCAGCATTAACAGTCATGACCTATGTTGTAGTTCGCTTGCCTTCAGTATTTTTTAAACCCTTCACTATTAATAAAACTTCCTCCACCCTTGCTTGAGGAAGCATGGTGCCCTTAAATGTACATATATGGTTAGATTTATCAGATCACTTTTTTCTTCAACAGAAAAGAGGATTTAGAGTCAGGACTGTTCTTGATTTCTGTGGAATCATGGGTTGTAGGTGCTGACCCTGCTTAAGGGAATCTTGTTACCAAAGAGAGAGATACCCCCCCTGCCCCCGCTCTCCTTTATTTTGTCTCAGGCTTATTTATTGGTAGTGTACATAGTGTCATGTTTTGTTGGTTCAGCACATACAAATTCCTGAGTGTGCAGTCTTTAGAAACTACAGTGTTAGTAAGGACAGTTTGGAATTGAGCAATTAAGTTCATAGCTTTACTGAAAAAAAAAAAAAAGTTACAAGTAGTGACTGATTAAGATCAGAAACAGAGACCTGTCTGATCATACCTCCCGTGTTAGATCTCTAACGCAGTTGACTCCTACTTCCCTCAGGGTTACAGTCACTCTCTGTAGTAGGTAGGCTGTTGTCTGGTGGGTACACTCACAAATTCATCTTGTGTGGTGGGAGGTTGCAATAATGACATATTTTCTTCTAAAACTACTGCAGAAGCTGAATGGTAAGCTTGAATAAATCGCTCATCTCTGGCCATTTGATATAGTAAAACCAAGCCACAAAACAAGATAAGCTTGATTTAAAAAAAAAAAAAAAAAAAAAAAAAAAACCAAACAACCCCCAACCCAAAACTTGTACCTCACTGGGTTTTTTTTATCAACACCTTGATATGATCTTACACCACGGAAGTGGATACAGAGCTAAAATGACTCACCTGCATTTGCAAATGTACCAATGCCTTACAAAATTTCTCTTGCAAGTCTAGTAAAATTTGTTTTCATAAATAGTTTAAAGAAAACACAAGAAAAATACCTCCAAACCAGCTTGAAAAACAATACTCACTATATTACAATTGTGCTTCTGTAAATCCTTTAAAGGTATTCTGGTTTCAGCTATCCCAGACAATCTCAGAAATCACCAAGAGTGCAGTAAAAGCCCTTACTTTCCACTGATTCCCACTATTATCTTTTATCAGTGTACATCAATGCCATGAGTTAGTTTTTCCTCTATATTCTGATTACCAAAGTCCAAAGCAAGAGGGAAAACACAGATGCAGTTATCTGTTCCCATCCCTTTCCTTGTCCATTGAACTCTTGTCTGACATTATGGTGAAAATAAACTTAGGAGGAGTAAAAGCAAGTTATTTGTCCAAATCAGCTGTGTATCCTCCCTTATGTCGTCTTTAATGAACCAAGATTTAGCTCAACTCAGCAGGAGTCCAATATCAGTTTTACTGAACATGTTATAACTCACCAGTTTATAGACTTTGGGAAAAATCTGCATTCATGTCACTTCCATGTGTCTATTTCATAGTGCATAAATGACTGGTTTGATTTTTTTCTTTTTCCTCTTGCCCAATTTTGTTTTATCTTTTGAACTTAAGCTATTTATAATGTTAGGACAGTATTTTGAAATGAAACTAAGCATCTGGCTTTTGGGAAGGAATCTTAAAAGGGTTTCATATTCATGAAATTATGCAATGGGAAAGCACTACCATAATGTAATGATAACGTAGTCTTACACATATACGGACAGCCACAACAGAATTAGGATATGCTTTTTTTCTTTTGTGAGTTCCTTCTCCTTTTAGCAATCAGCTTCAAACAAATACAGTTTTCAGGATTGCTTTGGTCTGAACTTGGTGCAAAATTCAGTGCCAGGAGCCTGCAAATCTGTTTTCCTAAGTATTGTCATATTTGGAATTACTGCAGTATTTGTCCACTTTCTTTTAAAATATTAGTGATGGTATTTAGATTCTTTTGACTGTCATAAGCATTTGCTTGAACAGATTTTTTTATCCTTACATTCTGTCAAACTGAAGGATGGAGGAAATGCTGTTACTATGTGAAAAGAGTTATGCTTAAAGCTATTTTGTCATTTGATCTCCATCAAATTATTAAAATGTCGTTATTTTTTCTTTCTCTCTTAACAGGGGCAAATTTGGATCAATGGCTTTAATCTTGGTCGCTACTGGCCTGCCCGTGGTCCTCAGTTGACCCTTTTTGTTCCACAAAATATACTTGTTTCATCGGTGCCAAACAACATAACAGTGTTGGAGCTGGAGCGTTCTCCTTGCAGCACCTGGGCATGTGAGATAGAATTTGTGGACAAACCGAATATCAATGCAACCACACAGTATGAAAATGATGCCCCTCAACTATTTGTTAGAGACATATGGCTGAACCATCTATAATGATACGACTGTTTCCTTATCTTCGCCCACTTTGCTTCCCTTTCTCTGAAACGACACTTCCCTTTTTAAAGATTCAATGTTAATCAGTAAATTGTTTAGCTGAGGCAACTTTTTAAATCCTTCAAAGACCTTTTATTTAAAATCTGCCATAGTTAAATACTGAAATTCTCTTAAAAAAATAAAAGCTGCAGCTTTAGAATTTGCCTTGGACTCTGAAATTGAACTCAACTGGAAGATAACATTCGCATCAGTCTAGTAAAACTGTAGTCTTTGTAGGCTGCTTACATTACACGAACCCTCTTACACTTTTCTTTTTTTACCATGTTTTGCAACTGGAGAGGAGCCTACAAAAGGGATGCACAGTCCCACTAGCTTGCTGTTTACTCATGTGGGCTGGTAGGTCAGAGCTGCCAATAGACTAGACACTTTCACCTGATTTTATCATCTGGTTAGTATCAGTAGTCTGAAGGGGTGCACTGATAATGTTGAGTGGATATCTTTTGTCTTTTTCTTTTTTTTTTTTTTCCCCTTTTCCCTTCATCTCTGTGCAAGTGACCTTGGAAGAATTTCCATTGATTTCTCACGGGAGCAGTGAGAAGAACTGTGGAAGAGAGCATTCAAATGTAAGCTGGTCCAAACAGCAGTAATGTGCAGGGACCTTGTAGTCTGCATCTGTCCCTTCTTGGAAAGCCAATTTAATGCTTTCCTTCTGCTGTCTGTGAAGACTTAAAGTAATTTGATAAGTACAAAGACATGTAAGTTTTAGGCTGTTCTGGTTGGACTGCAGTCTCTGTTTAACCTGCCTGCAGGATTAGTCTTCTTCCTTTTAATGGATCTTTTTTCTTTTTTTTTTCTTTTTTTTTTAAACTCTAATGAACCTGGAGTACTTGTTTTTCATAGGCCAGCACACCTTGGAATTGGAAAGCTTTAAGTTAATGAATTTTAATTCTCTTTGAGTCATTAATTCACACCTACTGTTTTGTTTCCAGTAAACTGATGATCTTTGTAAGTGCCTGATATTTGCAAAGGTGATCAATCTCTGTCAGTAAAGCTGACTTTATACAACAGACTGAATCTTCTTTTTGATTGTTACGGGTTTGTGTCAATCATGCAAACTCCTTTGGGAGATTTAAACAAAAAAAGCTTAAGATGATGGAATCAAGTATTTTCGTAATCTGTGGTTTCTTCCTTTGATTTTTGTCTGACTTTATTAAAATTGTTCTTTAAAGATTAAATCCTTCCCATGTTTGTTTGGGAGGGAAAAAGGGGTGAAGAAGAGTTATGAGCAGTTACAGTGTTAAGGGAGAAATGAGGTTGTAAAGTCTCTACGGACAAGGAGTTCTTCATGTTGAGATCTTACTTGTTTTCTGTGTTATGAAGATGTGGTGGTTTAACCAGGCTGGCACCTGAAACAACCACACAGCTGTTCGCTCATACCTCCGAACTCCCCGGTGGGATGGGGGAGAGAATTGGGGGGGTGGAAAAGAAGTAAAAGTCATGGGTTGAGATAAAGAGAGTTTAATATGACAGAAGAATAAGATAATAATGATAAAAGACTATAGAAAACCAGTGATGCACAGCACAGTTTCTCACCACCTGAAGCCAATGTTCAGCTAGTTCCTGAGCCGTGATCCCACCTCCCAGCTAGCTTCCCCACTTACGTATGGAGAATAATGCCATATGGTATGGGATATCCCTTTGGTCATTTGGGGTCAGCTGTCCTGGCTGTGTCCCCTCCCAACTCCTTGTGCACCCCCAGCCTACTCACTGGTGGCGTGGGGTGAGAAGCAAAAAAGGCCTTGGTTCTGTGTAAGCTCTGCTCAGCAGTAACAAAAACTTCCCTGTGTTATCAACACTGATTCCAGCACAAATCCAAAGCACAGCCCCCTGCCAGTTACTATGAAGAAAATTAACTCTATCCCAGCCAAAACCAGCACAGAAGAGGTGTGCAAAGCAAAGCAAAACAAAGTAGTAGTTATGGCCTGTGTGGAACCCGGCAGTGCCACCCTTTTCTGGGATGACCAATGCAAAAACTTATTTATTTTCAGCTGATGAGGACTATTACTGTCACCTGAGGAGACAGTGAAAAGGAGCACCACTCCTTTGAGTATCTATGTCTCTGCTATGTGTTTGATGGGCTTTCAAACCAGACACGTGTGAGTCACCTGAGCCAGAGAGCGTCGACTCTTAAATTCTTTGGTTTTTTTGCTTGGCACCATCCTTTTGCATAACCCAAAACATACTCTGCAAGCAGTTTGTTATGAAGTATTAATTACCTCAGAACCAGGCCTTGAAAGTAAGATGTAGAACAGAATTAACCACCTATTGTGGTTTGAAGTGTGCCGAATGGCAGTACTATTCCTCTGTAACAGTTTGGTACTTTAACAGCCAGGAGTATTTTTATTTTTCTGGCAGTTAGTGCTGTGAGGGCAGTGGAACTCCTGGCTCTCTAACTTCATTTCATTTACATTATGCTTGTGAAAATGTAGTCTAATCCACGAACCTTTTAGTTTAAACCCATTACCCCTTGTCTTGTCACTACACTCCCTAAGAAACACCCCCTCACCAGCCTTCCTGTAGGTCCCCTTTAGGTACTGGAAGGCCACAGTTGGGTCTCCCCAGAGCCTTCTCTTCTCCAGGCTGAACAACCCCAACTCCCTCAGCCTGTCCTCATAGGAGAGGTGCTCCAGCCCTCTGATCAACTTTGTGACTCTCCTCTGGACTTGCTCCAGCAGCTCCATGTCTTTCCTGTACTGGGGACCCCAGAGCTGGATATGATACTCCAGGTCAATCTTGGTCAGGTGCACAGAGTGAACACTTTATGGATCTCTAGTCTAAATTTAAGCCAGAAGTCTCCCCTGGTTGTGGATTTCTGCAATAGCACTCTCCAAAGCACCTGCCTTGGGAGAAGGTGAGTGGCTTTGTGTTGTGTGTGGTGGCTGCAGGATCTGGATGTGTTCCTGCATTACAGGTGAAGGGACCTTCTGAAGCATAGGTAGAATTGTTGAGGTGGGGAGGAAAAGAAACTGATAGCTCACTCTTAACCTTCGTCATGCCTTTTTGCTGAGCTTTAGACTAACTTTTCTTCTGTTAAGTGAAAATGTTAGTTGCTGTTTTCACTGCAGGCATGTATGGGCAAGAAGCTACACAGAAGGAAAATTTGCACTCTTTCCTTGCCTCAACCATGTTAAATTTTATTTCTGGGTGTTGAAACACTCCGCTATGCCAGCAAGGCATCTCAGAAGACTAGGCTCTGGGAGATTGGTCTGGATCCTGCACATACTCCACATACCTTCTTTCAAGCTTTCTGATTTCCACACACACCCCACACACCCCAGTTTTAGGATGTGGTTTGCACTAAAGAACCTGAGAATATAGTACTGAACTCGTGAGGGGTTAGCATGATTTCCTGCAGTTTTGTCAAAGCAGTGCTTCTGCTACAGTGCATTCCTAGGTTGCTCTTTTGGTCCTTTGATCCAGAGCAGTATCTACTTCAAACACTGAAGTTAAAACAGTGTGAGCCTTCTGACTACAGCCAAATGCAGAAAATTGCAGATATGACTTTGTTTAAAGCACTGACTCTAGCTAGATCGTGTTGCAATAGAAGAAAATTGCTGCTGGTTGGTATCTGCTGAAGCAGCAGACTTTTTCATGTCAAACCTCTCAGGTCTGTGTGTTTTGACTCAAGGGCTTCAAAAGTATTGAAAAAAACCTAGAGCTTTTACACATCCTTTCTAATTTTAACTGTCTGACACCAAGACAGTCAGTGGCTTAGTATTAGCCAAATTT
Source organism: Psophia crepitans (assembly GCA_013399095.1). Classification (NCBI taxonomy): domain Eukaryota; kingdom Metazoa; phylum Chordata; class Aves; order Gruiformes; family Psophiidae; genus Psophia; species Psophia crepitans. Next base: position 38,275 of record VWZZ01000847.1, on the reverse strand, counting down.
TGGACTCCGGTTAATGCCTTTTATTGGAAAAAAAGGGACACCCCCCACACCACCACCCCAAAATTAAGCTTGGCCACCCACCCTAGGAAATAATGAGACCTTGGACAGAAGGTGCCAGTAATTCGGATGTTAGAGTAGAAGCTAACTATACTGAAATCACCCCAAAGACTTTTTTTTTTTTTTTTTAGTTCTGAAAAAAGCAATCTGTGCAAAGATACTGAAATAAGATTACAATAGTACATCCTTGATACGCATGAAGTTTGTTTCTCCTTTGTACTGTACCTACAGTGCTGAAACAGGGGATGTTTAAGGACTTTGGAGATAGAAGCAAACAAGAATCGTCAGTGTTACAAAACAGGATCTGCATCAGAAGACTTGTGAAGACACCCAGGAAAGCATAAAAATGTATCAGATAAATAGTGGGTTATTTGTTCTGGTTTTTAATTTTTTTTTTTCTTTTTTCAAGCCCAAGCAGGTTAGCACTGAAGAAGGGAAAGAAAATTATTTCCCTTTTGGTGCCTCTAGCCACCATCAACCAGCTACAGGCTGTGCCATTGCATCTCACTGAACTAGCAAAGGTGAATGATGCCCAGCTCTGCAGTTTTCAGATTTTCATAGCTACAAGCGGAAAATTTTACATGAAAGAAAGGTGAACTGGGGTGAAGTCTCAGCTCTCCTGGCTGGTTGTGCAGGGTGGGGAAAATATATCCAAATCCTAACAAAAATCCACCTAACCGCAAAGTTGTGAATACCCATAGCTCCTCTGGTACTTGCTCCCCAACTGCTTATCACCATCTTGTCTTCCATTTTATCCTTGTAATTCAAGGTACAAACCATACTTCTTCTGGTAATCCTTGATATGCATCATATCTTTTCAGTTGCTCACAAAACAGTAAGGCTAGATGATGTCTGGTTTGGTTTCACTGTTGTTTCACTATTGTTTCTGGTGAGCTAGTATCTTCTTCGGAAATAGAACCACGCTGTTGTACTTGTCCTGCAAGGTAGGTGAAAGAACATTCAGAGGTTCCGACCGTTTCCTCTCTCTGTAATGAGTTTGTCAAGGGTCTGCCCCACTGGCGTGACATGCGAGATTGCTTTTGTCTCAGAGGATGCGGGCTTCAAAACCACACAGAGGTCAGCACGTTTGTTGTCTTTGTTTTCTTTTTCTCATTTAATAAAAGCGTATTTTTTCATATAAGAATAATGCTACTGAGGCTGACTAAGGTCTGTCTAGCCCCATATCCTCTTTTGAAGGTGAGCATATCTGATTTTTTCTTTCTGAATTTCAGCACCTGAAACTTTCAGGTGAAGTCTTTTCTTCTCACTAAGTTGAACGGGAATTTCGATGCTTTTAAAGTCTTTTCAGTAGAAGAGACTCAGCCTTGACTGCTGATTCAGCTCCTCGCTCACCATGACTCAGTTTGCAAAAAAAACCCCTGAACTCTAAAGCTGACACTGTGCAATGTAAACTGGTGTACAGCAATTGAGATTATTTAAAGGTGTCGGTTCTCTTCTAACGACCTTGGCCTGTGCTCCATAGTGTATTTTGATTTTGGGGCTTGCTTGCTTATTGTCAGGCTGTATGCCTTTTGATGTGAAAATGAGATACTGGTTTGGCTTGGAAAGAATGTTCCTGTTCTTATGAAGTATTAGGTTTTTTTCTGTTACCTGTTTTAGTATATTTATGCAAATTGGTGAAACCCCCTGCTGATTACAAATGTCAAAATGTGAAGTAAATTGGGCAAGCAAGTCTATGAGGGGTAGGGGGTTTGTCTGCAAACCTTCATGATTCAGGACAACAATCACCCATTGTCTGGGAAACATTAGGAAGAAATTGCTCAAAACCAATTTGTTGGGTTTGGGGTTTTTTTTTAGAATCATGCATTATGAAGTTTTTATCTTCTGTGGAAGGAGATGGAACTTTTTGTGCTGTGAGTGAAAGACTATGCATGGTTCTTGATGTCTTGAGACAAGGCAAAAAATCTAGCAACAAATACACAGATTTTTGTCTCTATAATAATAAATACTTAGTTTCGTTGCAGTACTTTTCATCTGCAAAATGCATTGTTCTGCAAAGGAGGGAAGAGCCTTGATTTCCATGTAGCAGATGCAAGAGTTGAATTGACTGAGATCCATGGCAAGGCTGAAAACAGCACCTTAAAAAAGGCACTTTTTTGTTGGGGTTTTTTGGTAGATTGGTTGGTTTGTTTGTTTCTCCAGGGAGAAGCAGAGGATAAGGGTGCTACAGTCCCTTCTGGGCATATCAGCTCTGGTCGATAGGTAGCGATGGACATGCTTGGGCTACTTCTGCCTGGTTGAAGCCTGCGGCCCAATAGAACAAGGAAACCAGTGCAGACAGTGGAAGCCATCGAGTAAGATGGTAATAAAACATGGTTGGTGTTTTTACCTAAGCACAAGCATTGTCTGCATGAACACAGCTGCGGCCAGTTGTGTTCTACCCTTGTGCACTGCGGTCGGTCTGCGTGGGACTCTGTGTTTGCTGTCACAAAGGAGAAGCGCCCTTCCGCTCAAAGGGCACATCTGGCTGGTGGGACTGTACAAGGTGTCATGACATACCTGGTCCTCAGCCACCGCTCTTGTTGGAGTAGACACATCTAGCTTGTGCCATTCACTGACCAGGCAGACGTGCCTTTTGCTGTGAGGGATCTCACTGATTTTTTATCTATTTATTTGTTTGTTTGTTACTGTGTTTTGTTTTGCTTTTGCCAAAGCATTAACTTTGTCGGGTCTTGTGACCTCTGGAAAACATGGCAGATTTTGCTGGGAGGTGTCACTAAAACACTGATACTAGCTACCTGTTTGCTCCATTGTTAGGGTGTATCAGCTTTTCTACAGCTATTTCTGTGCAAGTAGTTGACATTTCTACAGCTCTTTTTACATTTTTCCAGGAACTTGGAAGCCTGTACGCACTCAGTGATTTACGTTGGAATGAAATTTCGTGAGCTGGGCGTGTGCGCTCCTGAAAATCCAGGCCACATTCAGTCCTATCATATTATGACTGAGTTTTTATTGCAAATTACCTTACAGAAAAGGTGAGTGCTTTTTTTTTTTTCTGCTTATGACAAAATTAGTTGCATCTGTACAAAGCCATTCCTGGAATTAAAAAAAAAAACCCAAAACCAACAGAACCACCGCTTCACCCCCCAAAAAAAACCCCCAAAATGGCAAAGAAAAATTCTGCAGAACCTTGGATATCTAGTGCTGACCTTGCTTTTTCAGTCCCTGACACAAAGTGTTAAATAATTATCACTTAAGAGTTGACCTTTAATAAGTACTAAATGCGATTTGATCATATAAATTATATTCACATAGTCTCATTTTGATACAATTTGTAATACACTAGTTTTTTACACTACAGAAGCAACAAAGGTTCATTTGCCAGGCAAATTCTCATGAACAAAGTCAGTAGATTTAAAAAAAAAAACCACAACACAACACCACCCCCCTCCTTTTCTGTCTAGTAGTCTTCTACAGTAACATTTATCACTTTGCTAAACTTTTGCTTCTAATGCTCGCTTTTTTCTAAATTCTGGCACATTCCTATGTGCATGCGGCATAAGCTGCTGATTCAGCAGTGCAGTGGATTTATTCTACTGAAGTCGTTAACAAAAAATGTATTCAATAAGACAAACCCATGAGTTCTTTCTACAATTTTTGGTTACATGAGGACTTTTGAAATTATTTCCCCCATCAGAATAAAATTTTATTAAGTATTCAGAGCAGAAATAATGAAATATTTGACTTCAGTAATGTTGAAAAATCAGCTGCGCTTACTCTAAAATAGTTTTAATCTGACGCTGAAACAAAATGCAGACAGTACCATCAGGTTAAAAGGTGTGGATCACTAGCCAGTACAGCTGTCACCAAAAATCTGTTCTCTCCAGTGTTCAGATTTTCGTGAAACTGCCTCTTTCAGTGCCAAAGGCTCTGCCCGCGTAGTCACCAGACAGACATCCTACTCGTGTGACCGCTGCGTGCAGAGAATGTGAGCTTGAGCTGGTGAGGAAGCCAGTGGATTTGCTCTCAGCTCCATGTGACTGTGGGAGAGGAGGCTGTGGCATAGGCCATACGCGTTCACGCAGAGAGCCAGGAGCAGATGGGAGACAGCCTCCCCGTGGGGGGATTTTGAGGGTTCTCTAATATTTCTGAGGAAAGGAAGCAAGTACTGACCTGCATTATGCAAAGATGGCTTGGCGAAGCAGAACTGAGGAGAAAACGGCCTAAATCCAAACTTCCTTTTTCTTTCCTTTCGTAAACTCTTCAGCCCCTTCTCGGTAGCATGGCAGGTTTTTGTGTGACACCTCGTGCTACACATTTCACTCTTCTGGAAAGCGTAAGCAAGATTTTAGATAGCAAGGGCAGACCTGCGCTCCGCAGCTTCTCGGCGCTGTTTCTCTGCAGGGCCTGCAGACCGCAGTGGCGGCCCCTGCAACCAGCCAGCCTTGTTTTCTTTCCATTCCTGGTGCCTGCGAATGCACAGCAAGGGCATAAGCAACAGGAAAAGCCATCCTTCTCTTTCTTCTCTCTGTGCTTGTCACACCTTTCCCACAGACTTTGGCATCAGTCTGCGGTCATGGTCTTAACTTGTCAAATTGCAGTCTACCAGCTGATGAGCAACTGCAGAGATCTCTTGTTGCCTCTCTTCACTTTGATTTAAATATTTTTGTGTTGTATGTGGCGGCTACAGCTTAAAAGTCAGGGAGGGACTCTCTTTACTCTGCCTGCCCAAACCACAGTACTTCTGAGGAGATATTTTAAGGAGTGCAAAGTTCCTGTGCAAAAAAGACAAATACGCTTTTCATGCAGGGATGTCCACCCGTTGCTCCAATCGCTGTCCCAGGTACAAAAGTCTCTTCCTAAATTTGGCTACATGGAGCTTTTTGGCAACTGCTGATCAAATGCCACTGGCCTCTTCTGAGCAGAAGAGTGGATCTGATAATGTCAGTCTTCATTCAGTCCTTGTTGTCACGGGTTGCGAGCAGCACCGAGGGTGCCTTTTATGAAGGTTTCATATCTGTGGAAATAGATCAGATTCTTGCAGATCAGGTTCTTGCTTACTTGCTACCGTCGTTAAAAGCAAAAGCAAGGAAACAAACGTCTTCTTGGAGTTTTAAAAAATTCTTTACTGCCTTAGTAGTTTTTATCTTGCAACACCTAAAGTGATAAAGAGCTTGCAGATGCAGTTACTGAGCCACTGTGCTGAATGCATGCTGTTACTCAGAAACAAGAAGCTAAAACCCAGAGAAACTTTAACATTTCCAAGATGACATGAAATAAAATTTTTAAAAAAAAAACCTCACAAAAAATAAAGGAGTATGATACTCTGTTAAATCATGTATTTGTGCTGCATTTACACAGAGGATGAATTTTTCCTCTTGCTGTCCACCTGCGAACAGGAATCCTTGCTCTCTGGTGTTTAAAGACAGATAATACCCTCAGTTATCTGTGCCAGTGAAGAACAGCTTTTATTGGAAGATGGTATTAGCTGGTCATCTTCATCCACCTACCTCCAAATACCCTTCACATTCACCTGCCTGTGATGGTCCTCGCAAACCTGGATCCAGAGGGGAACTTTCCTGGCTGGGCCATTTCAGATTTGGCTACCAGAAAGGGCACAGCATGGGCAGCTCTTACCTGGAGTCCTCCTCACAAGGCTGAAATGCAAATCCTCCCCAAGGAGAGCTAGGAGGGTGCTGAGATTCTGTCAAAAATGTGTCCTGTGCTCATAATGTCTGAGCTCTTGCTCTGTGCCTCTGCTCCCCTAGCTATAAGACAGCAGCTTTTTAAAAATAAGGTCAAGTGGCCAGTGGTGCAGAAGAGAAGACGTTAATTACTCATTTCAGTAGAGCTATCATATACTACCATTTCTAAGAGTTCAAAGGAGTATCAAAAATAGTTTGTTTTATTAAGACAAAAGCCTGAGTGTTTCCTGCGAGCTAAGGACATGAGGGATGTGTGGAAGGAGGTGTTCTGCGAAGGGGAAGATAACAGCAGCATTGGTCAGTCATGTCAGTGCTCCATCAAGGAGTTGGCCGAAGACTTGGATTTTGCTTGTCTGGAGCAAGACAAAGGGCTTTTCCACTTTTGAGCCTCATTTCTGTGGGAAGTGTTTTTGACTCAATGACTGTCCCATAAGATGAGATTTTGTTGATTTTTTTCTGATGGATGTTGCTGCTGAATGACTGTGGAAAAGAAAATCATCCTGGAAGCATCTAACTTGGTGTCTCCTCATTGACAGTGCCTGCTCCATTAGGAATGATTTCTCCTGCATACATCATTGCTGTGTTACAGTAAGATGACTGCAGATAACGACCAGTACTACATCACCTTTGAATGGTCTTATCAGTTATGCAAATGCTAGAAATCTCCCCACAGTTGTACTGACTATTTATTTCCAGTCTCCTACTTAAAAGCTTCTTTCATGCCTGTAGCACTGAAGTCCTTTTGAGCTCTGTAGGCATTGCCTTAATGATAGTTTTGATTGACATTACTAAATGGCTCTGGATTTCTAAATCAAGTCAAATGGAGGTGTTTGCATAAGAGATGGGAGTTGATGAGGTTGGTCTGTGGCTGTGTTGAGAGAGAGATGTTGGATAAAACTGGAAACCGTTGAGAGCTCCTGGAAGAAAAAGCATGAGTGTAGATCCCTGCAGGCAGTTTTAGAGTGGAAGCATCCTGGTAACAGAGGAGCACTGTAGTGCCTGTTGAATTGCACTCTCCTTCAAACCAGATGTGCAGAACTGATGCTGGGGCAGTGGCAAGCAGTAATAGTGTAGGAAGCAGAACAGCAACCCCTTGCTTTCTTTCCAGGGCTGGCTCTCAGACTGAGAGGAGTGGATTGAGAGGAAGCTGCTGACCATGATGCTACTTCTGCACAATCAAAAGCGATCAAGCTGTCTTCCAGAGTAAAAGACAAGTGTGTAATTCAGCTTTATGTTTAGGAATTGACTGTCGTGGCCTAAGCGCTGTATGAAAACAAACCAACCAACTTGTTTTACCCTTTCATCATTATTTAGCGCAGCAAAGATGGTGAATGGTCTACAGGGGAAGACATATGAGGAGAGGCTGAAGTCTCTTGGTTAGTTCAGCCTGGAGAAGAGGAGACTGAGAGGAGACCTTGTGGTGGGCTACAGCTTCCTCACGAGGGGGAGCGAAGGGGCAGGCGCTGATCTCCTACCTCTGGTGACCAGTGACAGAACCCGAGGGAACAGTGTGAAGCTGCAACAGGGGAGGGTTAGGTTGGAGACCAGAAAAAGGTTCTTCACCGAGAGGGTGGTCGGGCACTGGAACAGGCTCCCCAGGGCAGTGGTCACAGCACCGAGCTTGGCTGAGTTCAGGAAGTGGCTGGACAATGCCGTCAGTCATCTGCTCTGATTGGGCTGGTCCAGTGTGGAGCCGGGAGTTGGGCTCAGTGGTCCTTATGGGTCCCTTCCAACTCTGGATATTCTATGATTCTATAATTTATATTTAATATAATTAAGCTGATTTTTTTCCTACCTATTTTTTGTCTACCTTTCTTGGCAGCTTAGCACAACTGAAGAGGTGATGAAGACTGGCCTTCCAAGGAACCCTCATGTAAAAAATGTGGTTTTACAAATGAGTCAGCTTTGTTGCACTCACATGTCTATCCATTCTTTCATGGTTCAATAGGTCTGCATCGCTCATTGCTTGGAAACTATTGTTCAGCTAAGTTTACACCTTTGGTCAACTGACATTTTGAAAATAGAATCACAGAATGGTTTGGGTTGGAAGGGACCTCAAAGATCATATAGCTCCACCCTCCTGCCATGGGCAGGGACACCCTACACTAGACCAAGTTGCCCAAAGGCCCATCCAGCCTGGCCTTGAACACTGCCAGGGAAGGGGCCTCCACAGCTTCTCAGGGCAACCTGTTCCAGTGCCTCACCACTCTCACAGTAGAGAATTTCTTCCTAATATCTACTCTAAATCTCCCCTCTTTCAGTTTAAACCCATTACCCCTTGTCCTGTCACTCCCTGCCCTTGTAAACAGTCCCTGCTTTATATTTGTTTTATATTAATACTATTACCTCATCTTTTCTCTTCGGCAGATTTCAAAGCTGTCTCTCAAAAGAGCAGTGATGTTATCCACTGCAGCTCGGTGCACGGTGGAAGGAGGTTTGTTTTAGGTGACAGAGAGGACAAAACCACCCAGGTTTGGTGTGCTCCAGTCCCAGGACCTGGATGCCTGAGCCCATCACTCACAGGTGAGCTCCCCCTTGCACCCAATTCAGCAAACCCACTCAGAGCACAACTTTCAGCTCGGTTGCTCACCCAGCCCACACACTGAGTAGCTGTGAGTATTATTGGGAGGACTGGAAGAGGTTGTTTGAGTTGAGAAACAAGGACAACCCGGGGGGAGCTCTGGCTGCACCAGGCACCCTCTGCACCGAAGGCACACATGCGCAGGCTGTGGGGTGCAAAAAGCCGAGCAGCGCTGTGAAGCACCTTTGAGTTTTGTGTGAAAGAGGGGCTTTACGCTGGCACCGTTTATGGCAGCGCTGCACGGTTGCTGGGTGCGGCTCGTTAACACACATGAGCAGATTCAGCGTCCTCCCCCGCCACAGGGTATGTGCCCAGAGCTGGACCAGCCTGTGAGTTGCTGGCCATGTCGGTGCCATCCCTGAACACCGCTCTTAGCCCCAGACCTCTCTTACCTCATGGCCGTCAAGAGCCTACAGCTTGCTTTTTGCTTGCTGACCATCATTTTTGCCAGGCCGGCACAGGCAGCCCTTCCCCTGGCCTGGAAAGCAGAGTTTCTCAAAGGGACCTGTTTATTCTTACTGACCAGAAGGATCACAGAGTAGGACCAAGAAAAAAATGTAACTGCAGTGCGGAATCTGGTTTCCAGGTGAGCATCTGCCCTTGACCGATGATTAGCTCAGCAGTTCACAGTGCCCGCGCCATCAGTGTCGTATCTGTGAGGACAATGTGCCATGCCGGCTTGGGAGTGACACGTTGGTGGGGTCAGTGACATCTGTGAGACTTTGAAGCACCTGACACTTGCAATTTATCTTCCTCTTCCTTTTCAAAACAGGTAACGGATGGCTTAACCCACCCCTTGCAGCAGTTTTTTTCCAACTGATATTACTCAGTGGCTTGTAAAGTTTTGAGTAGTAAGAATTTATAGTCTTTTTCTTGGGAAGGAAGGCACTTTCTTACCACAAGTAATCTCTTCCGCAGCTACCGTAATTATCTGCGTTAGCACAGATCCCTGCTTGTCAGCCTCAACGAACTGCTAATGCACTCCCAAAATTAATTATGATGGATATGTGTGTGCACGAGTATTTGAGTGTGCTGCTTTTTATTTTCAGTCTTGTATTATGAGAGACGTCACATGGAGGTGAGCTTCCACTTAACGTTTCTTATTTAGGGTGATGAGAACAATGGCACGACAATATTTTTCCATTTCTTCTCCAGCCCTTTCCTGATGCATTTTAATGTCTTGTCTGCTCTTTGTGGCCATGCCTGAGTGCTGAGCAGGCACTTTGTTATTGACAGCCTAAGAAAAATAGAAATCTTCTTGCTGAATGGTTGTCATCCAAAAAAAGGACACACCAGAAATGTGTTCCAATACGTATTTTTCAACTCTTACTTTGTCTGCTACCGTATTACTGGTTTTTACCTCTTTTTAACTTATTTTTGTGCGAAAATCTAAACATTGCTTGTGTGAATTTCATTCGTGTTCCACATGTCTGATTAATATCATGTAGATCTGTAAGCAGCTACTGGGGCATCACGCTCTTCGCATTTTGCTGTTAGCAAAAGCTAGGATTCTTCGTGTGGTTTCTAAATTATGGGAGAGCGTTTCTGCACAATCTCTGTTTTTACTTTCTTTTGGTTTTCCAGATACAAGTGCAATGAATGAAAATTGAGTCTTGGGGTTAGGTGCTTTTGGAACAGAGAACATTCACTTTAAAAGATACATTTTTTAACCCCGCTGCTTGAAATTCATTCACACATGCTGGAAAATAAATTTTTAAAATACTTTTATTCAAAAATATTTTCAACATTTTCTATGCTAACTAAGGCACAGAATTGCTATCCTGAATTGCAGTGAGAAAGTAATTCAAAATGCCTGTATATACACCTACACATAGACATATGTGGCAACTTGGATACGTAAGAGAAAATGTTTCTGTAACACAATATAATGCATCTGCTTTGCGTCTTTGTGCACATAAAGAATACATTTTGTGTCCTTAATGATGGAGGATGTGTCCTCTCCGCAAGATGAAGCATCTAACAGTAGCAGGTACTGTTGATAGCTTGCTAAGAGTCAGAGCGAACAGGTCCTACATAGATCAATGGTAGAATAAAAATATGGTAATAACCATCCTTCTTGAATAAATGAATATATTTTCCAAATGCATGTGCTGATGAGAAGCAGCTGTCTCTCCTCTGCCACTCCATGCGGGCCAACCTCTGTCTTGATGCTGCTAGACGAGAAGCAGCACGGCGCAGTGCTTTGCGGAGAGCTGAGGCTGCTGTTACATCTGAGCAGTGATTTGTAACCACGGCAGATAAAACCGGCGTGCCCATCTCCCACATTTTGCATGTAGGACAGCTTCTGTCTTAATATTCAGAAAATTTAGAGGCAGAAATGAAAGCTGAAGTACGTAATTATCCAGCACTAGCTTATTGTTAAATGCATGTGCATTTGCTTAGCTTTTCGAAGTTCCTGCTTTTGTCAGTTTGCTTGCTGGTGAGTTCAGCGGTTGGTCTGAAACACGCTACAGAGCGTCTTGATCCCCCGTAGATTGCGTGTGGAATGAATTGGTAGATTCAGTGTGGTAAGTGATGTGAACTCCACACCACTTGTAAATACCTCCAGGTAACCGCCAGTTCTTAAAGAGCATCTTCAGGTACTTCTTAAATTTTTCCCCCATGAAGAAGTAGATGACTGGATTGAGGCAACAGTGAAAAAGGCCGAGGATTTCTGTAACTTGGAAAGCATAGTCCAGATTCCTGCTCACTTGACAGTCTATAATGAATCCTGTAATTTCCAGCAGTTGCAAGAAAATAACAATGTTGTAAGGGGTCCAAAAGAAGAAAAACACGATCATGACAGCAAAGATCATCCTCACGGCCTTATTCTTTTTCTCATTTCTACAGTGAACTAATGTTTTAATGATCATGGAGTAGCAAAATGTCATAACTATAAAAGGGATTAGAAGCCCTAAAATGTTGATTTCCAAAGTGGAAAAAAGTTTCCATGTTGTGAAATTTCCTGGATATCTCGGCTTGCAGGTAGTATAATTATGTTCGTTAAAAGATTCTCTAAATACAAGTTCTGGAACCGAGGCTGAGAGTGCTACTAGCCATACAATAAGGCTAGTAATCAAGCCGTGGAAGGCAGTCCTTGCTTTCAAGGAAAACACTGCACGAACAATTGCCAGGTATCTGTCTATGCTCATAAGCATAATAAAAAATATCCCACTGTAAAACCCAACCAGGTAGATCCACGAAATCATTTTACACCAGGGAGTTCCAAAAACCCATTGGTCTATTGTGAAATAAGACCAGAACGGCAAGGATAAAACAAAGAGCAAATCTGAGATGGCGAGGTTTAGTAGGTACACATCAGTCATGCTCTTCAGCCTCTTGTATTTGAAGAGGACCACAATGACCAGAATGTTTCCCATGAGCCCGACCAGGAATACTAGGGTATACAGAACAGGGAGGAAGGCGGCTGCAAACCTCTTGACGTTTTCCTTACTGCATGGTTTTGGAGCATCGTTATAATTATCATAATAGTCATATAAGGCTGAGGTTTCAACTTCAAAGGACTCTCTACTTGAAGAACTCATGGTTTTTTCCCCAGTTCCTGAGAAGGAAAGAATATTAAAATGTCAGTGACTTTCAGTGCATGAAGATGGTGTGGTTACTCCACAACCCTGAATCACTAGCAATGACTAACTTGCAGTTCCAGTGTACTTCCCATTACAGGTCCTCAAACACTATTTAAGCATTATGGGATGCATACGCATACGTGCAAAGTGCACTGTCCTTACCGTGCATGTGCTTAGACCTTGCAACACTGTGCAACTTGGATGTCAAGCACACAGAACACTGTTCAAATGGTGGGGAGGAAAGCAAATAGGGGTAAAAGATACGGACCACAGGTACCAAATCGGAGAGGGATAAATCCTGTGTGGAATTAAGTAAAATGCAAAACCGCTATTCATAGTAGTTCTGGATTTCACCCATCTTTCCAATCAGGCAAACATCACCGTGATAAAAATGCACCTGACTCTTCCTTCTAGTGAAATTATGCTTATTGAAAGTTGACATGAGTTTTCAGTAAGTGCTGTCTTCAGTGGCTAAACGAATAACAGGAATTTGTCATTTTTATATGTGTGAGGTTTTGTAACAGACAGAGGTAGAGTTTTAAGAGATGTTACTTCGAGGTAAGTAGCTTGGACGCAGTGCAAATACATTGCTGATGTATTACTGTGCGTGCTATTCACATCACAGCAAGTGTCATTTTTTTAGCCTAACATACCAGAATTTTTCTAAGCCTGAGTTGTGTCCTTCCCCTTTGTCCTTATTTTTATGAATGGAAAGCAGAAAAAAAGTGAGTACCGTTGCTTTATTTGTCTTTGCACTGTATGTTGCTGCTACATAACGACAAATATCAGCTATCACCAACCTGATCCCTACTGCGTGTAGACCCAGGCATGACACCTCTCCAGCCTACAGTTCTGCTCCATTATACACAGAGACGAATTTTATCTGAGGTACAAATCATAGGGACAAAACTGACACTAATGGCCTAGAGATGACTGCTTTGCAACAACTGCACCTACACATACCTGAACCTAATCTAATTTCAGTATAATATACTTAAATATTTAAAACTGAAAGCATATACTCCCATAATGCACCCACTTCTGATGGTGCAGGATTTCTTAAAATTATGAGCGTACATGATACATGACTGCTTTCAGCAACTGCATTTTGTGATTTTTACCTTTTCTCTTCCTTTCTTCTCAGGTGATGTGAAGAAGCTTCTTTGCTCCAAGGGTGCAGAATCACTTGCTTCTCACCAGGTAGCTCTGTCACAGAGGTGCTGCCCACACAGCGGTATCCAGCAACTGCAAAAAAGGAGATGTTCACTAGGTAGCTATGTCTCTTAACGGAAACTTCTTCCTTCCTTACAGATTGTATCACAAGAGCTTCTCTCCTCAGTGCTCATCAGAGGTACTCCTTAAACTTAGAAATAAAAATAAGCACATCTTATAATGCATAAGGAAATGCAAAGTTTCCACTGAGTGCCTGGTTACTGAGTTAAAGCAGCTCCGTCATAACCAATAATCACTAAAAGTAGATGTCACTAAGCAGCTTTCATTCAACAGAAAACTTGTGCTTTTTTATGGGTTGTAAAATTCATCTTAATGTCAGAAAAAAAATAATCAAAGGATCACCTGTAGTGAGGAGAGAGGAGGAAGGTGCTTGGTGGGTGTGTGGGAGGTGTGTTTGTACTCCCTCTCCGACAGATACCTAATTTTGCAAGTTACACTGTGTAATTGTAGAAGAAAAGAGCTGTACAGATTTAGTGCAGGCAAGGCTCCTTTTATTCATTGTTGTTTGATCTTCTGAACTCCTACGTATCTTGCTAAGAAAAGAAATGAAGGCATGGTAATTCACGCTACCCTTTTTTTACTTGATGTCTCCGGCAGCAGGTTTTGTATATAGAAAATATACAAAGCTATACTGAGCTATCACAAACAGTAATAGTGGCAAAATTTTGGATAAGAAGTAGGATGTGCTTGCGTGTGTGTGGTGTAAGGGCAGAGGGTGCAGAGGTTTACCGTGGTTCTTGTCACAGCAGGAAGATCAGCAGCTTCTATGAATTTCTCCTGAGAGTCCAGTGAGTCTTATCTGTCTCTTGGGGGATCCTGGGAAGGGAGGAGAGAGCACAGAGGACATGTGCTAGTCAAATGGGATGGTTTTGAGTCCCACCAGCAGAACAGCTGTGCTAACAGCTGGCAAGTGCTGCTCTCCTCCATGTCCTACAAGAGGCCAGCCAAGCAGAAGTAAAAGCCATTTCTCAGCAGGAGAGGCTGCCTGCTTGTTAGCAGGAGAAACTGAAGTCACAATTAGAAGCAGAAACACGAAAGCTGCAGAGGGTGGTTGGGAAGGTGTAGTGGTTTCACCTTGGCTAAACGCCAGGTGTCCACCAAGCCGCTCTATCACTCCCCTCCTCAGCAGGGCAGAGAGGGGAGAGGGAAAAATAAGATGGAAAAGACAACTCCAAAATCGTGGGTTTAGATAGAGGCAGTTTTAATATAGTGAAAACAAGGCCGCGCGTGGAAGCAAAGCAAGGAAAAACAAAAGATCATTCCCTACTTCCCATTAGCAGGCGATGTCCGGCCACTTCCTGGGAAGCAGGGCTTCCAAAAGCGTAGTGGTTACCCCGGAAGACAAAATGTTGGAAAAACAAATGCCTTCCGTTCCTCCCCCTCTCCCTCAGCTTCCCATTGCTGAGCAGACGTCATCTGGTATGGAATATCCCTTTGGCCAGTCTGGGTCAGCTGCCCTGGCTGTGTCCCCTCCCAGGATCTTGCCCACCCCCAGCCTACTGCTGAGGGGGTGGAAGAAGGGTTGGAGACACAGCCTTGATGTGTGCCGGCACTGCTCGGCAGCAGCCAAAACCCTGGTGTGTTATCAGCACCTTGCTGCTACCAATGCACAGCGCTGTAAGGGCTGCTACGGGGAAATTAACTCCAGCTCAGCCTGACCCAGTACAGAGGGTAGGAAGCATAATAGCTCTGTCCAGAAGAAGTGATAGGTCTTCTAGGTTGACCTCCTGTATTATTGCAGCCACAGGTCTACCTTTTCTTTCAGTTATGCTATTTGCTGCTATCCTATATGCCTCTGATGTTGTTACTTTGCCCAATAACTTACATTTAGCTGGAGTCTTTCTTCCAAAAAAGCTTGATGTGAAGACAGCACGAGATGTGGGATCTACTGCTTTCATGTTTTGCCAGAATAAAGTCCTTGTATGGGAAATAAGTTCTCAGTCTTCTTTCACAAGCTGCATCTCTGGAGATTTTTAAATCTGTCAGTGGGAGATGTTCCTCCAGTGCCGGTTAGTGCTCTGCAGGTCACATGCGTCTTCTCTTCAGCCCTTTAATGATGTGAACATCAGATGAGCCCGCAACACTGTGGTACCGATTTCATCAGCTCTCTTCACAGAAACTAGTTCCTCTTGCATCTCTTCTGTCCATGTAAGGGCCTCATTAATCCCTTCTTTGACATCTTGTTGCACTAGGGGCTTAAGTTCTGCTCTTCACTCACAATAATAATGACAGAAAATCTTTTCTTTAAGCACCGGCTTTTCAGGAAAAAAACCCAAACCTGTTGTTCTGTAGGCATTTTTCTTTCTTATGTTTGGCTGTAATGCTTTTGCCTCAATAAACCACCGTGGATCTGCATGCTGGTCTTGTCCCACTCATTATTTTCTACTCTGTCAAACTAGATGTCTCCTTTGAATTTCATCAGTGGTGATTTGTCTCGATTTCCAGATCAAGTAGTGAATGGAATTGAATCCAGATACAATCTCTCTTATACCCTGTAAGAATCCTTCTTGGTTAAGGGATCCCATCACCAGTAACCTTTTGAGGTCTGTCTGCCTGTCCTTAGCACACATGCCACACTTCAAGTACAGTTCTGATCTGCCAATCATAATGTTACCAGGGAGCAACTCTGCAGCCTTATTAATGCCAGTTTAGCTTGATTCACCTGGCACTGTCCTGAAGAAAGGACCTACCTGGCCTATTGCCTTTTGCCCAGTCCTTCCTTGGCAGCAAGACTTTCAAGTAGCAAATGCTTCCTAAGCAGCTTTCTGTAGCTGCTCGCTGCCTTGTGTGCAAAGCTGGGCTGCTCCCACCGGAGCAGTAATGCAGCAAAAGCTTCTTGTCAGGGCATGCATGTGTGGCTGTGGTGAGGTGAGGAAAAATGGCTGGACCATGCCGTCTCGCAAAGCAGCGGTTGTGTTGCTGAAGCCCTGCCACACCAATGCGTTTCATGCTGCATCAGCAAATGGGAAGGTCTGTCTTTTAAGGAGACTTTGAGCGAGAGTGTGCCTGCAGAAAGAGGAATACTCAGCCAGTATTCCTATAAGAATGGTTGTGGCTACAGATAATGAAAGCCTAGGATGTATGAACTCCAGAAAATTAAGCTAATAAGAATACCTGACAGTTCATAAAAATCAGGAGGATAAAAATGAACCCTGAAACACCTTCTGATGGCTTACCAATGAAAAGAGTCCCTGGGAGAGCCTGTGAGGAAAACTGCAGAGAAAAACTGCAGAGAAGACAAAAAGAAAAAAAAAAAGGATGAAAGGTGGTATGAGTGAAGGTCCTGCAATAGCTTGAAGGGAAAGAACAGTGAAAGAGACTAAGTATAACTGTGGTCCATAGTGGGAGAGCTCTGGGGCCCCCTTCTACATGACAGTATGGGGTTTTTTCAGCTCCTCCTCAGAGAAGTAGAACCTGGCCAAGAGTAACAAAGGGGGAATGGCAGGAGACTGTGAAGTTAAGACGAAAGGGGGAAGGGATCTCAATGGTGTAGAGGATGTTGCTGGAAAACAAACAGGTTGGCAGGGGAAGGAGGAGAGGAAAGAAGAAGTCTTACCTCTTTACGAGATGGTATCAGGTACGTGGCACTGACCAAATAAATCACAAGCGTGAAGAGAAGTGGACCAAACCTGGTTAGCCTGGCTGAGAGGAGATTAACCTTTTATATAGGATGGGTGGGGGGGAGGCCCACATTAAAACCAACAGAAGAGAACCTAATAAAAGCAAAAAAGCAGAACAATCCAAACCATGGAAACCTTCTTGCCAAAAGATGATTTCAGCCACTCCCACCCTTCACAGAAAGTCTTGTGCAAGAAAGGACTGGAGATAAGCATTTATCTAACTCGCTAGCTAGGCTGTGAGATACTCACTGCGCTGTCCATTCCCGCTGGTATCAGTGTTGGCCATGGATAGATGATTCAGAAGCGTTTATTAGGAAAGTCCTCATCCAAAAGAGACTGCCTCAGGGGAGATGTAGGTGATGGTAACTAAAGATAACCAGCTATTGCAAAAATTAGTATTTTGACTGATTGTGTGGATCGGTTCAGGCTGCCAGAGTCACAGCTGGACAAACGACCAAACAATTACCTTTCTCAACAAACCGTCCTCTCCATCAGGCTACCAACCCCTTCTTGCAAGGTCAGGCTTTGTGGAGTTCTTCTTTAGCAATTCAAGTGAATTTGAATCACAGTTTGCACATCTGTAGTTCCAATCTTTGCTTGTGAGCCAAGTGTCTGTGCCATGTACTCATTCTGCAGTTCTCTTCTTCATAATTTCTAATTAATTCCTGATTTCCTGTGCATAAGTAAAACTGCAGCAATCTGACAGAGAACTGAAAGAGGAAAGTAAATTAATTTCCTAGTTTTAGAGACATCCACTGTCTACACTGTTGTCCCCGGTGATTCACTCATAATTTACCTCAATCTTTTTGAATGTAAAAATTCCGTTTAGCTAAGACAGCTGCTTGTGCTGACAAGCAAAAGAGATTTAAGTCCAAAACATGTTTTCCTTGCTCAATACTGTTACGTTGCAATTCCCCACATCTTTTCTTCTTTCAGTGGTCCAGTCCTGTGCATTCTGCTGTTCGTGGCCACTGGCAATTCTGTGAATGGTATTGGCCATCGTTTTCCTCAACCTAAGTTGCTTTCTTTCCACATGCTTGCAAAGCTGCTATATTCAGAACTCCTGATAAAAAAAAAAAAAAAGAACTGAAACTTCAAAGCTCAAATATGAAAGAAACAGTAATTTTGTACTCTGAGTTTTACTTAAAATGAGAATGACTGATGCAAAAACTATGAGTTGTATTCTTCTTAAATGTGAAATGACACCATGGGGAGATTTCTTTGTCTTGTTCAGTGATCTATCAAATGTTCCCAATCTATTTCTACAGGAAGATAACAAATCTGGGCTGTTTCCACTCTGAGGAGCAGCTGATGTCTGAGATATAATTTTTCTTTTTTAAGTTTCCCAGCCATCACCCAACTATCCCTATGATGTCCAGGGTGAAGGCTGACCTCTCTGAAGAAACAGACAAACAAACAAACAAAGACAAGGCAGTGGTGAATAGCAGGGCTCTCCTCAGGCCGGTTTGTTTGATGTTTATTGCAATGACATTAGATACAGAGGAATGATGACATTCTGGCATAAAGGCTTTGGTCTCTGCTTGCTTTGTGGTCGTGCCTCCAAGTCTCAAACACTGTAGCTGTTGGTAGTCTTTAAAAGCTTATTAAATTACTGGCCTTATTCTAAACATCTACACAACACTGCAACTGCCACGTTCCTCAGATGGCAGTTGTAACAACAAGGAAGACAGTTAGTAAAACCAAAGTATTTTCAGAGCATCAAGACTGAGAAAGAGCCAATATTTGATCTTATAAGTTACTGATCTTTATATGTTTGCTAAGCCCCAGGCATTCTGCCATCACAAGGTAAAAGCTATTTCACTGCAAATCTTCTCCAAGATAAGCTGTCCGCCAACTTACATAATATTCATTTCACTTTTAGTAGCAGGAGAAACCACTCAGGGCACTGAAATAAAACTGTGATAGCAACAATAAAAGGTTTTCACTAGAACATCTCTCTCTGGTCTTCGAGATTCACAAGATATTCCGATATGTTTGATGAATCATTGGTGAAACCACTTATAGTTAATTTAATGTCCACAGGCTGTCATTTCCTCAATAACCTCAAGCCAATTTAAAAAAAAACAAAACTCAAAGGAAGAAATTTATGTTTCTTCCAGTGGCAGGATGTAGTGACTCATTTTTTCTTATTTTTCATAAATACATTTTTCCCACTCTGTACTTGTTCAACAGTGACTCCAGCGTCCTGCTTTACCATGTATGACTTTTAGGTCTGATAGAGTTTGATAATGCCACCCTCTGGTGGAAATGCAAAGAAAGCATTGACACTAAAGATGGGCAGAGGAAATGATGGAGCGAGCTTGAGGCAGAGGGTGCTGCCTGAGCAAGGGTGATTACAGGGATAGCAAGAGGTTATGGTGACTCTGGAAATACTTGGCTCCAGAGCCATTAGCCATGTGTAAAAAAAGACGTATGCCACTGCCTACAGTTGCCTTTTCTGAATCAGACTTGATCTGTAAATTCTGGCCTGTGCATTGAGTGTTGCGTTTACAGCAGCTTGTGTTTTGTCCTTCCCTTGCACTGTAACCTCCTGAAACCTGAGCTACCAGGGAGATCTGGAGAGCAGGGATCAGTGAAGGGACCAAGAAGAAGGACCTGAACAAGAGGCAAAGTGATGGTAAGCCTTAATGATTCAAGTGAGAGCTCCCTTAGAAAAATCAGCTGACATAACTACCAGGATATCTATTTCCTAAGCTAGGATCCCAAGGGCAAGAGGAGCTACAATAAAGCAAAGAGTTCCTGTAGTGGGGCTCTGAAGTTAGGGCTTACAACCTGGTCAAATGACCAGCTCCAATACCGCCATGTTCAAAACAGATAAACCCAGCTTTGATGCTTCTCAGACACCTTCCTTCCAGGGCAATGAAAATGTGTTCTTGAAGGTCCTTCGTCTGCCGCAGGAGGTCTAGCAAGATGTCCCTAGGAAGTGCTGAAAAAGCCATGTCTGTGTGCGCTTACCCGATTCCCCACCCCTGAATTGGTGTGGTGGGTTGACCCTGGCCGCAGTCCAGGTGCCCACCAAAGCTGCTCTGTCACTCCCCCTCATTAACTAGGCAGGGGAGAGAAGGTATAATGAACGGCTCGTGGGTCAAGATAAGGACAGGGAAAGGCTGTTCACTAATTACTGTCCCAGGCAAAACAGACCAGACTTGGAGAGGAATTCATCTAATTTATTACCAGGCAAACACAGAGCAGAGCAGTGAGAAATAAACCCAAATCTTAAAACACCTCCCC
>VWZZ01000847.1:0-18219 GCA_013399095.1 Psophia crepitans | reverse complement strand
GTGAGTCCTTCCCATGGGCTACAGTCCTTCATGAGCTGTTCCTGTGGGTTTCTCCCATGGGGTGCAGACCTTCAGGAGCAGACTGCTGCAGGGTGGGTACCCCAGAGGGTCACAAGTCCTGCCAGCAAACCTGCTCTGGCCTGGGCTCCTCTCTCCACAGATCCACACATCCTGCCAGGAGCTTGCTCCAGCATGGGCCTCCCATAGGGTCACAGCCTCCTTCAGGTGTCTCCACCTGCTCCTGCGCGGCGTCCTCCACAGGCTGCAGGTGGAATCTCTACATTTCATCACGCCTCCTCCATGGGCTGCAGGGGGACAGCCTGCCTCACCATGGTCTTCACCATGGGCCGCAGGGGAATCCCTACTCCAGTGCCTGGAGCACCTCCTGGCCCTCCTTCTGCACTGACCTTGGTGTCTGTGGAGTTTCTTACATCTCTCACTCCTCTCTCTGGCTGCAAAAGCTCCCGTGCTTGGTTTTTTTTAATTCTTAACTCTGTTATCCCAGAGGCACTACCACTGTTGTTGATGAGCTCGGCCTTGGCCAGCGACAGGTCCGTCTTGGAGCCGGCTGGCATTGGCTCTGTCAGACACAGGGGAAACTTCTAGCAGCTTTTTTGCAGAAGCCGCCACCCCTGTGGCCCCCCCGCGACCAAAACCTTGCCACACAAACCCACAATAGGGTATTTAGACCATGAGCACTATCGCTTGAGGCCCTTCCAGTGGGAAACGCTCCCCATTTCCATGTGCTTTTGCTATGGCCAAGCTGGTGTCTATGTTGCTCAGCAATTGCCTGGGGCAAAGGCGATAGCAAAGGCAACAACCTGCCCCAGGTGCCTCTTCGACACACCATTTCCTTCTAGTTTGCTCACACCTGGTTGCACCCCAGAAAAATAACGAAGCTGCAGCGCAGGGTTTCAAGCAGTTCTTGTACGTAAGGGACTGTGCTGACAAAGTGCGTGGGAAATTGCACACAGAAACGGCAGCGCGTGTCTGGCACTAGAGGGAACTGTCTTGTCAGCACATGCATGGAGCCATCTACTCTTCTGCTTCATCGGCTTCCTCGGTCCCCCGCAAACCACGGCCATCGCAAACTGCGCTGCCGTTTCTTTGTGTCACGGAGCTGCTGGTTTTAATTTTAGTGCGACACATGTAGCATTTACGGGCTAAATGCCAACTTTTTGTGGGAGAAATGCCTCTTCTCTCAGTTGCCTGCATATCCTGAGATACTTATCTACACGTAGCCGGACTGCTGGGCTGCATCTGGATGTGGGGCAGTGACAAATGCATATAACTTACCAGAGACTTAAAACCTGTGTGGAGTGGAGAACAGCCCGCTCCCGTTACAGCTGTTGCGGCTGACAGCAGCGGTTGTCAGGTGGATAACAGCGCAGTGAAAAAGCCGTGCCCAGAGTCCTTGCTTCATTCTCTACCACGCACTAACCTCTGCCTTAGCGATGTGAAGTTACTGTGCTGCTGCCTGTTGATGGAAGCAACGCAGCTGGAAACTTGGTAAATGCAAACTGTTCTTCACAAGCAAACCATTTTCCCTATCCCGTGGGAGCTAGCTTACAGTATTTCTTTTGGGAGAGGAATGACAAAGACTATTGACATTTGTGTATTGAGTATTGGTGGAACAAACAAAATTATACAAGAGAAATTGGCGGATATTGTTTTCCGCGTTGAGAACAATGTGTTAACACTAACACTGCAAAAACCAGGTCTTGAGGTTTGGGTGTGTATAAGCTGAAAACCAAACTCTTACCGTAGTTACCAAGTAAATTAGGAAGTTTTTATTAACAGTGGGAGCAGAATTATTATGAACTTCAACAAAAGCTGTATGTACGCGACAAGTGTCAAAAGTGTCAACAATTTATACCTTAATAGGTATAAATTGTTCTCAACTTCAGCTTCAATTACAGGATTTGAATTTAAAAATAATAATTCTGAAAGTCACAGGTTTTTATTAGAGTTCTGGGTGTCTTACAGACGTAATAAACTGAAGTGCAAACTGTAAATCTTTGAGCAGGACTGAGTAAGTCCTTAATACAGAAAAAATTGCATTCACTACTAAATTTGGCCATTTTGGAAGGGGTCTGTAAACGGCTTTAGGCAATGCACAGCACCATGCATGGACAGGCACTGTGGAAGAAAAATGTTACCAGCTAAGAGCTGCAAAAGCAAAGGTGGGCAGAGATACAGCAACTTCTAGAATTTGAATTTGGCAAGAATAAAGCTGGTAACTGAATTTTCCTTCTGAAAAATTTCCTGTGTTTGCGACTTGCATGTATGGGACTTGGGCCCTTGTTGGCAACAGAGTATCCTGCAAGGACGAGGGACGAGGGCTTTGTACTCCCTACGAGATCGCAGTGAGGGACCCCGCAGAGGTGCCAGAGACTGGAAATGACTGAGCCTAACCCATAACCAGTGCATTTGTAAGTAGTTTCTCTGTGAAATAAAGCCTTAAGGCTTCAGACTACCCTGCACCAGGACCTCAGATCCTCTCTTAGTGAATTCTAAATCTGAAGGAAACCACCGCTTTCACTGCTGAGCAATTTCCCAGCTCAGCGTGATGCTCTGACTGGCTGCATTTCTAAGTATTTTTCTACAAGTTGAAAACCCCAAGAGGTAAATTAAAAGAATTTAAGGCAGCCATGCTTGGCTAAAAAGTGAAGACACATAAATCCTATGATTTTGGGACTGTGATGTGAGATTTGAACAAGAGGGATTCACAGTGGCGCCTAAAAAAGATGCTGATGTCCATGTATCTCACTGCAAGCAGTTTGGCTTGATATCTGTCTTGCTCATTCTGTTTATAAGTAGAACATGAAGCGTGGTTACGAACCTGCTGAGAAAAAATGGATTCAGGTTTTATTAGTTCCTCAAACTGTAACCCATCTGGGAAAAGATTTATGTTAGGTGTCAGTGTGATTCTGAAACAGGAAAAAAGTTGATCGTGATGAAAAAATAACATACAAAGATAGCTCACCACCCCTCAAACCCCCAAGGCCCAATTCCCCCACCAAACCCAGCGAGTTTCTGACCTTTTTCTACAACCAACTCCTCTTCAGCAGAGAGAGATAACAAGTGTGCATGTGTGTGGGTGCATTTGCATGTGTAAATTGTAACTTGCTAAGTAAGCAAGAGTCTATCCTTAATTCATGGCAGATGGAAAGTTTTTATCCCATACTGAGAGACTGGCTTACTTTCTCATGTGTAGTGGGTAGGAACCGGATGTTGCTAGTCCTCAAGGATTTGTTGATCCAGTCTAAGGATATATGCAGCGTTAGTGCTGTACGTAGAAAAGGGTTTGTTGTAAACTAGCCGGACAGTTAGAAAGCATCAGCTTCCTGCTGCAGAGGTTTTGTAAGAGAAGTAGTATCTTTAAATAAAGGCTACAATTAACTGAAAGTGCAGTGCAGGTCAGTGGGCTTTCAGTCAGGCTTAAATGGTACAAAGAATACCTCAAGGAGTGTAATGTATAAAATCAGCATAAGATCAAATAACTACAAAATATTAGCTGTCACAAGTCATAGAATCCCAGAATGTTTTGGGTTGGAAGGGACCTCAAAGATCACTTAGCTCCAACCCCTCTGCCACGGGCAGGGACACCCTTCACTAGGCCAGGTTGCCCAAAGCCCCATCCAGCCTGGCCTTGAACGCTGCCAGGGATGGGGCCTCCACAGCTTCTCTGGGCAACATGTTCCAGTGCCTCACCAACCTCACAGGGAAGGATTTCTTCCTAATGTCCAATCTAAATCTCCCCTCTTTTAGTTCAAACCCATTCCCCCTTGTCCTGTCACTGCACTCTCTGATAAACAGCGCCTCACCAGCTTTCCTGTAGGTTCCTTTAGGTATTGGAAGGCTGGGATTAGGTCTCCCTGGAGCCTTCTCTTCTCCAGGCTGAACAACCCCAGCTCCCTCAGCCNCCTGCTGGCCACACTATTTCTGATGCAGCCCAGGACACGGTTGGCTTTCTGGGCTGCCAGCGCACACTGCTGGGTAATGTGGAGCTTTTCATCAACCAGCACCCCCAAGTCCTTCTCCTCAGGGCTGCTCTCAATCCATTCTCTGCTCAGCCTGTAGCTATGCTTGGGAGTGTGCTGACCCACGTGCAGGACCTTGCACTTGGCCTTGTTGAACTTCATGGAGTTTGCACGGGCCCACCTCTCAAGCCTGCCAAGGTCCCTCTGGATGGCATCCCTTCTCTCCAGCGTGTCTACCGCATCACACAGCTTGGTGTTGTGGACAAATTTGCTGAGGATGCACTCTGTACCACTGTCCATGTCGCTGACAAGGATGTGTACTGTACCAACCCCTGAGGAACCCCACTCAAATCACAACAGAGATGTGTTCTGGGCAGATTTGTGGTGCTGCAGCTCCCCATGGTTGCTGGGACAGTTAAGAGCAGCAATTCCTGTCACAGCTGCAGGTGAAACCAGTCAGGGTAGTTAGTTACTGGTTGCCCTGAGAACACTGGTATGGTTCATAGAGACTGAAGTTTTTTAATGAACAATTATAACAAAACTTGTCCTGTTAATGCAAAGAAACTGAAAATGTTGATTTTGGTTTTCAGAGATTTACCACTTCTGCTATGAGGAGGCATGTGTATAAACTGGCTACGTGTTGCAGAGCCCAGTCCCAGGAAACCCCCCCTGAAGCTCTTTGCCTCATACAAAGGCTCAAGCAATAAGACCTTGGACATAATTAGCAATTTCTATGTAATGACTTGCAAATACATGGCATAAAAATTGATGATGTCATACTGACGATCTTTGGAAGTCTTCCATTGCACAGTGTGGCACAGAAGACAGAAGAAGTGCAGGTTGGTCAGGAGGGGCCCTTGACTTGGAAGGAAAGGATTTTTGCAGATGCGGTTGCACAACGCAGCTTGCAGAGGGCCCAGGCCTGCCAAGGCAGGCTGACTCACAGCAGCACGGCTGCGCTGCCAGCGGGGAGATGCGTCTGCAAGACGCGTGCGCCGCGACGCACTGTGCTGGTGGTGGGTAGGATGCCTGGGAAACCCCTGTGGCTAAGCAGGAAAATGCTCTCCTTTCCCAGAGGGCTGGCAGAAAGCTCTGGGCTTGCGCCTTTCATTCTGGAGACAGCACATGGATCGTATCTAAAGGTGCCTTTTACTCTTCGCTCTTGGTGACTCACCATTGTCTGAAAAATAACAGTAAGTTAAATAAACAAAGTGAGGCTGCGTTGCTCAGCCTGGCAATCCACCCTTTTCAGGCTGATTTCATGCAGACGACTTGTTTAGTCTCAGATTACCTTCCTCTTTCTTTCTGCACATCTTAGCATTTCTTTAAAAAAACATTGTAAAAATACCATTTCTTAAAAAAACCACTTGCTTGGGGGTGGGGGAAGAGGGAGTTGTCGTATCTCACTTGCTTAGGCAGTCTGAATTTTGAAAAGCAATTTGATGTCAAGTGACACTCATGCTACATTTACTCTTAACCAATAGGTCCGCAGCCTGGAAGTCTACTTATAGCTGAAATTTTAAAAGTTGAGTGCATATAATAGATTTACACCTAATACAAGGCATTTTATGGAAAAGGGCTGTTATACTATAGACTGTGCTAAATCTTCAGTAGCAAAAAATTGAATGTTTAATATTTGTTGAATATGGAAAATTGCTCAGTGGAGGGGCTCTCCTCCAAGCTTTCTTAGAAGCAAGATGGTACTGAGGTCCACACAGAAAGGGCCTACTCCTGCCCCTGATACATTAGGACAACTCTTTTATGTTAGTAAAGAAGTGAGAGCATTTCTTCAGATTTTATATATATTTCCAGTTCCATCAATGTTCCAGAAATAGGACCCTGGAAATAGGGTCCCACTTGCATGGACTCATTTTGTAAGACTAGTCCTTGATTTTTCCTTGTAAGATGATCTCAGCTTCATCGATCACAACAACCCTTTTTCCATTCGAGTCCACAGTGCCAACAAAAATCTCCTTTGCTTTTGCAGCAAATGATGGCAGGAGCTTCCTGGGGAGGCCCCTGTGGGAGGTCTCTCAACTTGTCTGCTTGACATTTTCTACCTCGAGTGCATTGTCACTGCAAGAGTAAAACAGGTATTTGGAGGCCGTGGAGTGCCACATGCGCATACACCGACACTCGTACAAGTTATGATGATGAAACTGTTTAAAAGCTTCCCTATCCTTAAATTCTTCTCCATCTTCTGTTCCAGGCCCAGAGCTCTCTTTTTGCTTCTACCTTCCTTCTTCCTCTCTCTTGATTCAATTCCATGTTCAGCCTTGACATACTGTAATGCTTTCATTTTTAAAATCTTTACTGATTTGGAATATTTAATGCTTAACAAGAGGCATGTCAGTAATTCAGTGCAGCTGTAAGTCTCTTCATATGGGCAATGGCAATCTCTCAGCGGTGGCTAGGCTTGCAGAAGACATATTTTCTTCTTCAGAGAGCATTTTAGACAAAGACAGAGCCATCCTGGTCACTGGTGTTCAGGGTTATGTTGCTGTTCACGGCGCTTTCTGCACAGCTAGCTGAATAGGTGACCTGGTAGCGACTGCAGGGGCCACAGAAACACAGGAATGGACAGTACTTTAAGCAGACACGATAAAGGTATTTCCTGAATTTTTCCCCAGCAAAGGCGTAGATAAGAGGATTGAGACAACAGTGACTGAATGCGATAGTTTCAGTCAGGTGCATTGCGTAGTCCAGTAATTTGATTTGGTTGCAATTTGTGAATAACTCATAGTGCCTTAAAGTCTCAAGAAAAATCAGTACATTGTAAGGGGACCAAAACAGGAAAAACACAACCACTACAACCAAGATCAGTTTTATGGCTCGTGTTTTTTTCTGATTTTTGCAGGACAGCAGGGTTTTGATGATCCCACAGTAGCAATAGCATATGATACAGACTGGGATGAAAAAGCCAGTGGTGTTCAGCTCCACATTGCAGATCACAGGCCAGATGTTCTCCAGCTTCTGGGGCAAGACAGCAACGCAGTCGTTTTCTATCAGCTGGGAGAACACAAAATGTGGCACTGAAACTAAAACCGCTATTGCCCATACTCCACAGGTTATAAGAAAGCCATGTTTCATCGTTCTGGATTTCAGAGAATATGTTGCCCGGACAATGGCCGGGCAATACTGATCAGTATCTGTCAATACTGATAACAGTGATAAAGAACATGCCCCCAAAGAAACCAATGTAATACAGCGAGGAAACAGCTGTGCATGCAATAGTCCCGAGGGTCCATCCACGCACCATGTGGAAAGCCCAGAAGGGGAGGGAGATCACGAAGAGAAGGTCTGAGATAGCCAGGTTCAGGAGATAGATGTCAGTAATGCTTTGTTTACTGCCTTCTTTCAGAATGGCAAAAACCACCATTAGATTCCCTGTGAGGCCAAGAGCAAACACTGCAACGTAAAATATCGGCAGAAATATTTTCCCAAATTCTTGAATGTCAGTCTTATTGCAGGAGAAAGTACGTTCGTCATAAGTGTATTCAGCTGTCGTTTCTATGAATGCTTCCGTCATGATGAATTTTGTGGCTAGAGGCAACACGAAAAGGGAAAAGAAAATAACATTAGAGAGAGGCATCCAGTATCTGCTATGGTAAAATACTGAGAGACCTCACCAACACACACGCTTTGGGACTCTGTCACTATTTGGGTCAGTGAGAGTTGTGTTGCCGCGGAGGTGATGGTAGTTACTAACAAAAAACCAGACTCGGCTGTTACATGTACTACACTGAAAATTAGCTCTTTAGGATAAGAAAAACTAAATGAAAATTTCAAGGGCTGTTGATAATCCCCCGCTTATTGGAAGATCAGCAGAAGCAGCAGCAAACTGACATCCGACTAAGCGAGCACTGCAGGTGGTGCATCGCAGCCTGAGAAATGCAGTCACACTCCCGGTCTGCTGGGCAGTGCTCACCAGGAAACGATACCTCACTTGTAGCTGTTGATCGGCGTGTGGTGCCTGTCAATACCACCAAGAACACAGTTTCACCCACGTGTTAACCCCAGGACGGAAGTGTGGTAAGACACTCCGTTTGGCCAGATCTGAGCAGATGCTTGCCAAAGTGGGGGAAGCACTGTGACATCCCTTGGGAACAAGCATACTTTTGATGAGATTTTTAAAAAAAATCATCCTATAATCAAAAGAAGAGAAACTATATTGACACTTTTCATCAAGCTCCGAAGTGTCTCATGACTGCTCCTTGCCTTGGGTGCAAGGTGGTCAGGTTGGAGTCAGGGCTTGTTAGCTCAGAGGCTGCACCCAAAGAGAGTATGGGGTGCAGGTGTGTGATCGCTGGGCTCACTGCTCTGCACATCCAGTAACTCAGGGCACCTGTCAGTTCCTCTGTGCTCCCTTGGGATGCGGTGTTTATATCTCTGCAAAGATTTCTGTTTACAGGAACCAAAAATCCTAGAGGGGTGCAGATGTTACTGCCTTAGCTCTAGTTCCTGGTTGGGCTAAAGAGCTTGTTAAGTGTCCGTCACTTGCTCTCGCTGTAGGAAATTGAGTGTGATACGCTGTGCAGAAGCCCAGGGACACGACAACATGGCCAAACCAGCCTGCTAAAGCTCAGACTGAAAGGAAAGGTTAGTGATAACTAAACTGCAAATATCCTTTGGTTACAGGTCGCAATCTTCTTACAGGAACCCCTGTTGACTGTAAAGAAAGGACTCCATTCAGTGACCACAAGCTGTCTTTAATACAGATGTTTACATCTGCTGTTAGGGGGAGATGTAGTCAATACAGCCAATGCAGAGCAGTACATCTGGTCCAGTGCAGGTCAGGCCAAATCTGCTTTCAGACAAGACAGACTGCTTTCCAGGCTCTCCTGGACACACTGATGAAACTCCATGATGAGCATTGATGATGCTCCATGATAAACATGGACATACTCCTCAGTGGTAGATGCCGAAGGTGTATAACTACTCCCACTCCTGACACTTAGAGTGAAGTGGTTGGATTCCCAGCCTGCATGTCCATGTTTCACTGATAGCAATAGTTTTCATAGCCTCTGTTTAAAATAAGCCTTGCAAGACTAAGCGTGAAAGAAAGATGTCCTGAGATGCGAGACAGTCTTTGCCCAAGAAGTTTCATATGATGTAGTGGTAACTACAACCTCCCCCATGGGGGCTACTGTGACTATAGTGACATTTTCTTCTAATGCCTCATTGCCAGAGTGCCGTTTGTGGTGTGGGCCAGTGGAGTTCTGGCCTCTTATTTTGTAGTCATTTCTCAAAGAAGGGGTTTTTTTCTGCTAGTTGGAAATGCACGCTCCCCATTTTAAAATATCTTCTTATTCTGAAACTTCAAAGCCTGGCTGTCCCCAAAACACTTAAATGAGAAGTGCCCACAGCCATTAGACAACAATCTTGTGGTTTTACACAGGAAAAGTAGGCTAGAAGGGCTGTCTCAGCGTTGGTAGTTTCACGGCATGGGCACGGTGCCGGGAAGGCGGTTTGCAGCAGACAAGCACACCCACGGGCTGAGCAGCTCTTGCAGCACCTTCCCACTTGAACTGGGAGCTGAGCCCACTTGCAGGGTCTGTCCAGACCCTTGCTTGCAACCTAGTCTAATTGCCCAGCTTCTGGAGATGCAGTATCTGACACCAGCAGAATTAAAGGAGGTGAATAGGAAATGCCTAAGTGCTGGGGCAGAAGCTGATGCTGATTGCAAACAAGATACTAATTCTCTACTGGTGAGATAACTAATTAGGGTTGCCTAAGAGATGTGTGACAGGTTCCTCATTTTTCCTGTGTCTGTCCACTCATTACTTTACCTACCCTGTGGAGGGATACAGAAATGAGCAGGAGACACCGTACATAATCCCAATAGCCCATCATTTTCTGCTTTTCCATCCTGACGCTCCTATTCTAAGAGTACATGTATGCAGCAGGTACCTTTAAAATGAAAAGAGGTGTTGCAGCGCACCAAGTATTTCTTGCTGAGTATGAGTCAGTACATCAGCACAACTGGCTCCCTGCCACTGAGCTTTTACTGCACCCACCTGCACAGCACCAGAGCCTCCGTCTTACCCTGCAGGCCGATGTGCGCCACAGCTGGATCTTCACTGATGCACTGGTGTATGGTAGTTGAGGGCTACCAAAATGGTTGAGGGCTGGAGCACATGGTGTGTGAGAAGAAACTGAGAACGGGGTTTGATCAGCTTTAACAAGAGACAGCTCAAGGGGGATCTAGTGAGAAGGTGTAAAGGTGAAGCAGACAACTTTCCTCAGAGGAATAAGAGGCAATGGCCGTGGGAAGTTGTTACTAACTGGAAAAAATGTTCTCTGTGAGGGTGGTCAAACACCAGGACAATGCTTCAGGGAGGTTGTAAGATCCCTGGAGATATTTGAAACTCATCCAGCCCTGCTCTGAGCAGGGGTTTGGACAAGAGACCTCCAGAAGTCCTGTCCTAACTGTGTGACTCTGCAATAGAGCCAGACAGAGGCTGTGATGTCCCTGCAAAGTGCCTCGGCTGCTTCTCTGCCCCATGAGCTCCTGTTTTAGACATCTCTCTCCTGCTGTTACAGGTAGGAGTCCTCTCATGCACAGAAGAAAAAACCTAATGGATCCCTCCTATTGCCCCTATCCCATTACCATCTTTGCTAACTGCGCAGGCATCCAGAGAGGGCTGCTGGGTCGTGCTTACCTAGACTGCTTATGCTGTGTGAAATCCCTGATCTGGAGAGAGGAAACACACATTGGTTTACTCTCCTCTCTGAGACCCTCTAGCTGAGTTGACTTTTTCCATGCTCATCTCTTAATTCCTGTCTGGAAAGACGGCTTGTTCCTCTGGAGAGTTTTCATACGTGTCTGCACAAGGCTCTGCTCTGTTGGACGCAGGAAGGATTTCACAGGCATAAGGAAATGCAGCTCCCACCACAGGGTAGCCCTCAGGTCTGGCAGACTTCTGCACAGGCTGCTCCCAGTGGCATTGCCTGAAGAGAAAGCTAGGTGTGGGAATGTCCACCTTCTTCACAGGCAAACATTTACACGGAGACGCAGGATGAACTCCTGGCCTTACTGAAGTAAAGAGGAACATCGCTTGGGCTGGGATTTTTCCTGAAGTACCCTTTTAGTCAAGTAATCTCCTCTGGCTCACTAATAGAGATCATTTATTTCTACAGTAGAAAATTGTTTCCTTTGCTCCTGGATGGGTGGTTGCAAAGCCACCGGGAAGGACAAGATGCTGCACGGCACGTCCAGGGGCAAGCAAGAACGGTGCTTACCAAAATGACACTGGCACCCAAAACTGCCGGCGCAGTCTGTGGCTTGTTCACTCTCTAGCTCCTGGATTTGGTATATCACCAGCCACACACTCATATCCTCCCAGCGCCACTCATCCTGCATACGCAATGCCGCCAGTTCTTTGTGAATATTTAGTTCCTCTGATACCACTTTGCTCTGTTTAAGCTGATGGTACTGCACAGATGGCCTCCAAACTCCAAAGCATCCCCCAAGAGAGCCCATGCCAGCTAGGCATAATATGATGACATTTTCGCACACTCTAGAGTGAGGAAACTCAACTGCCCACTGTGACAGGGGTTCTACACCAGCCTCGCAGAGCCCACCGCAACGCACGCTGTAGTCTTCTCCATGTCAGCTTCAGCCCAATTTCTCTCTTGTGCATAGGCTAAATGTTCACCTAAGGGATGAAGTTAACTGAAGAGCCTAGAGGACACTGAAGAATGACTGCAGGGCTGCAAGGTCCCTCCACCAGACGTTTTCACTTGCTGAGTACAGGGAATAGTAGATTCACTTCTGCTTCTCATGGAACGGCTCAACCGCTGTGCTTGCTCTCCAGATATCCCCTGGAGTTTTACACCCTACTCCCCACAAACACTTCTGCTTTTAATCACGTTTACAGCTATCTAAAAGACAATAGTCTGCAGGACCAAAACCCCTGTTTCTCAACCCAGCTATTCCCAACAACCATGTGCGCTATATGTAATACATAGGGAAGTGAAATTATGAGATACACACAAACTCTTCTAAGCAACAGAAGTTGCATTTCAGCCTTCAAAGAGTATTGGCATCGGGCCGGGTGGCACGAGAGCTGAATCCTATTCACACATCTGATCTTGTCAGTTATCGCCCTGGCACTTCAGCCAAGTGGCATGTTACAGACTTCCCTGCCAAGAAGAGGGATCTTCAAGCACTTCACCTCTCTGTGATGCCTCTGCTGTTCACCAGATGAGGAGAAGTTAAAAAGCATAACCAAACCCAGACCTCTGCCAGAGGGTCACGCTTCAGATTTGCACAATATACTGATAAAAGTAGGTAAGACTCAGAAAAAGTTTCACACCTTAGTCAGCATTTCTGGGTGAGGCTGACTTAAGCACTTTTCTCACACAAGCAAAGCATATTTTCAGCACACGCTAAATGGGCTGGAGCTGTACGCCAATGGTTCAGCTGGACCAGGGACGCTGTAGGCTTTGTGGGAAGCCCTGTGAAACCCTATGAACGCATTATGCCTTTCTCACTTCTTGATCTGAGCTGCCACCACCCTACCCAAATACAAACACCGTTGCTTTTCAGCATTTGTGACTACACCCATCTGCTTCTCTCTGGGTGGTGGTTCTCAGCGAGACTAGAGGAATGCCCTCAGGTACCAGAAAATGAAATGTTGTAGCTGCTGGTGGCACTTCTAACACACACACACACAAAAAAGAGATTTAAGGGAAATAACCAGAACTGGATGGAAGCTAACAGGAGAGATGTGAGTCTTAACAGCACTCTGGGTGAAACTCTTAACCAGCTTGGCATCAAGCAGCTACCGTGCAGCCACCAGGCTGCCATGGACATCTCTAACCACGGTTTGAATGATGTCCAAAACAAAACTTAGACTTATGGGCAATACACTCGCTAGAGCTGGGGCCTGGTTTCTAGTCCTACAGCCAACTGGCTCCTCTAATTCACTTAGTTTGTCTCTCAAAGCAGAGTGGCTCCATCCTTAGGGGACAGTCTCTGGAGTTGCTTGGGATCGTGTTAGACAGCCAAGGACAAAAGCAGACCCAGCCCAGCAGATGCAGTTACTTTAAATCTTAAATACGAATCTTTTATTCAGTACTGAAGTGGGCAGACGTTCTCCCCTATGGGTGCTGGAAGCAGCCGACACAATGCCGGTTTTCAGAAGTGGGAAGCAAGGTGGAGCAGTCAGCATAACCTAGCCCTTAACCTGGCAAAAAGAAATTTAAACACTAGGGGGAAAGCGCAGAGCTAATGCCAGTCAGAGTAACTTTATAGAAAAGAAGCTTTAGTTTGGACATCTGATGAGACCACAAGGTTGATAAGGAGTACTGCATGGGAGAGCTGGAGCTTGGACTTGCACTGCCTGCTTGTTTGTTTGACACATCTTGCCAGCCCAAAGCAACACAAGCCCAACAGAGCCTTACAATGCATTTTGGGCTAGTTAGCTGTTGGATCTCAAAAGCCAGCCTTCTGTGGAGGAAAACTTCCCGAACTAGGAATATTGCTTCTTAAGAGGTCTGCGGAAACTATGAGTTCAAAGCCAAAAACTCTTCAGTTTTTTCATCATTGGTATGAAAGCAGATTGGGAATCAGAGCTGGCAGGGGGAAGTGATAACAGAGTTAGAGAATCGGACAGTGATTCAGACAGACCTGAGTAATATGAGGCTTCTCAGATGATTCATGTCAGCTTTACTGCATCCAAAGTGGCACGCTTGGTAGTTAAATGACACAGACCATGCCTTGAGAGTGCTCTGAAAGCTCCCAGCCAGACATTGCAGTAAGAAAAGCTGATGCAACCCTTGGGTGTTTATAGAGGATCTAAATGGAAAGGAACAAGAGGGAAGAGTTTGCCATTGCGGAGCTTGATACTGGGACTCTAGACATACTTTGTTTTAACTGTTGCTTGTGTTAATAATCTTGCTGATTAGTGGGCTTAGCCATACCATAAACCGATGCATGGAAATTCAAACCAGAAACATGCAAGCTAGAAATGAGATACGCATCTTTAACGGTGAGAGGCTAATGACTGGAACAGACTTCAAGTAGGAAAAGGAGCTTTTTGCATGTCTGAGGATCTCCATGTCAAGAGAAAATACCAGTCTGGGCATCGGTTTTAGGCCAAACGCAGTGGAGGAGCTCAGCCAAGGGTTCGGGGTAGAGCCTTACAGCCCCGACAGGCAGGGAGGCAGAGCAAATGGGCTATTAGGGCACAGTTGCCTTAACAACCGTGACTCTGTTTTGGTAATAAATGACTGAAAAAGCCAAACCGCCCTCTCCTCAGGTACTTCACCAGCACTGCCTAGCCTAAATGCTGGGATGGGACCCCCTGGAAGGAAGAAGAAAGTGGGGTCCTGTGGGGAGCGTGGGCCAGCTGCTGGGGTTGTCTAAGAGGGGGGGCCGTACGATGGCTGTGGCAAGCAAGCAGCACAGTTTGGGAATGGGGATGTTGTTATCAAACAGCCAGCCTGCACTTCCTCTGTGAAACCCTACGTGTTTTCTCTACTTCTAAACATTCTTTTATCATTTCTCCATCACTTCGGGGTGTATGTAGTGTAATTCCAGATGCATCCTTGCTCCTTGCTCCCTGTCCCCACAGTCCTTCCCTGATGACTTTAAGGTGAGGAAATTCTTTCTTTGGTGTTTCTCCTTTCTCCTCTGATTTATTCTCAGATCAGCTGGACCATTTCTGTGGCCAGACAGAGTTCTGCAAGCTTAATAATTGCTTATCGATTTGTGTGATGTAGTTTGTGGAGTCTTCCCCCAAGACTTTGAGGATACGTTTTTTAAAAGTGATCTAGGCTGCTTACTTATTGATTTTCCAACTCAAGGTGGAGTTCAGGGTGCAGAAGCACGATGATGAGGCTTTCTGAAAATTAGGGCATGTAAGATGTCCTAAATAAAGGACCCAGAAATGCAAGCCAATCAAACTACTGCTGGTTAAGACAAATATGAGACTGAATACTGCAGAGGCCTGTGGTCCCTTTAGAAATGCATTTAGGTCAAAGTGATGAAAAAAACGCCTCTTCCCTGAACCAGTTCTACAGTTTGTACACCACCATCACAGACTAAATTGGAAGCAGACACCACTAGCTGGAGATGAGCAGCCTGCAAATCTACAAACTTAAACCAATAGTTCTGGGTAAAAAAATGCATTTGAAAAGGTCAGGCTTGGATCATGGAGGGCAGAAGGGGATAATACAGAGCTCAAAATGCCCAGGATCTTTCTCACCTTCACCTAAGGCTTTATAGCATTGGAAAGTACTTTCTCAAAGATGCTCCACGCTAACTGGGAGATAACCGCAAGGCAGCAAGTAACCAGGGCACAAGTTTCAGCTTAACCCATCACATCAAAATTAGATGTACTCTGATCTAAAAAAAAAAAAAAAAGCACAAAATCATGGACTTACTACTGTCTCTGCCAGTGGTGAGAGTTTCACCACCTGGGCTTCAGAGCAGCCACAGAGGTATTATTTTGAACGAGGTCTTGCTCTTGCTCCACCAGTGCATGGGCCAGCTGGCCAGGCCAGTGGCCTCGCTCAGGCTGGTTGTGCTACTGTCACGGTGAAGTGGGCATAGGGCACTGAAGCCCGATGCCCTGGGTGAATCCTGCCTCCAGCAAGACCCCTCCACTTGCTGGTTTCATTACCCTGCCAGCAAGCAGGGTAATTACCTTGCTGCAAGCCGTCCGTGAGGGACAGCAGCAGTGCAGCAGTGCACGGTTTGCTGGGGCCATGACAAAACCCGACAAACCCCTGGCAGCTCACCCCTGCGGTTGCTGGTGTATTTATAGCAAAAACTGTAAGTTGAGGCTTGTAATGGTTTCAGATCCTTCCCTTGACTCTGGGGAGGACAAAGGCCCTCTGAAGCTGACAGGGTGGCCATGCACAAGTTTGGTGCCTGCATGCTGGGGGTCCCACCTGCTCCTTAATGGTGCAGAGTATAGGCCCAGATTTCAGGACATGACCTGTAAAGGCTCTTGAGCAAGTGAAGATGCATGTAGTCACCTAAAGGTATTTTCCTGGGGTGCCACCACTGATTAAAATAATTCTTCTGACTGGGAGCTAAGCGCTGGAGGCTTCTGAAGATCCCACAAGGCATCGGTCTGAACCTCTGGCAGTCCAAGTCCCTTTAGAAACCTGGCCCTGAGGAGGCCGGAGCCTTAAATACCCATTTCAGAAATGACTTATGCGTTTAGGAAATATGACCTGACACTATGATTCAGATTCCTGTGCCCTCCCCAGATCTTAAAATTTAGGTTCAAAAATCACTGAAATGGTTCTGAATGTTTCATCCGTGCCTCTCATGATTTTGTGGTCTTGATCCTATGACAGAGCCTCTGCAACCTGAAATGGTTTCCAGGCAGCGTCCTGGCCTCAGGAACTGGCCACGAGATGGGAAATTATATAAAGGGTGTGAGAATCATGTTGAAGGGCAGTATCTATTTATGTCCTTATAGAAGCTGGGGACCACTTTAACTCATTTGCTGGGGGCAGTGGCAGAGCTGGGGAGGGACCAGGCACCCTCTCAAGAGCTGCCCGCAGAACGCTGGATGTTTGGGGCCGTCATCTGACTGGATGGTGATTTCCAGGATCAGGATTTTCCTGGAAAATTTGTTTCACAGGTATTTCCTGTGAAGCTGTGGAGGCCACATCCCGTTCTATGAGTCCTCCAGCCTGCTAGTTATTTTATTTGCCCTTTCTGCTTGCGCAGTTGCTTGTGCCACTCCTAGGTTTTTTTACACATATTAGTTGAGCGTTTTGCCTGTGTTTTCTCTTACCTGCTCTTCCTCAGTGTTTCTTTCTCCCAGGCCTTCCCTTCTTAAGTGGCATTCAAATTTGTTTTGTATTTTCTGTTGAAGGGACAGTGAAAACAGACGACAGTTGGTAGCTGTGCGCACTGTTTGTACTTGTTTCCGTCCTCTTGACAACTTTATCGCGGTGTCTATTTACTTCCTGCCCTCTTTTTGTTATCAATAAGCTCACATAGCCTTGGCATCCTTGACAAATCTGAGACGGCTCTCTAGAAATGGGAGATTTGTTACATTATCTTCTCCACCCTCATTTTAGAGGGCAGAGCATATTATGCCTTGACTGTGTCCAGATGAGATTTAAGTACTGGAGTTGCCAACCCCTTCCTGGGAAGATCACATTTACTATGTGATTTACTCTCAATTTACTATGTGTTCTCCTTTGTCAAACTTCAGGCTTTTCCTCTCCCTTTTGGACTTTTCCTGCGCTGCGCAGGTAATCATAATTCATTGCGGTTGTTGTCGTCTTTTATCCTGTCGCCCAGTTCACTGCCTCTGGCCATGCTGCCTCACACATGGACTGCCCCAACAGACCAGATTTTGGGAGCCTATGGTTCTGGATCTGTGTTTTTAAAACACAAGTATTTAACAGGTTGCCACCACTATATTACCAAATGTCACATCCCAAACCAGCAGATATCTTTGTGTAACATCCTTCCTATAGAAAGCTGAGTCACAGAGAAACTAAGTAATGTGGTCATACAGAAAGTTGGGTTTTCAAGTTATTTGAATTTCTGCCATGTCCTTGCTGGTCTGTCAGCATCAGACACTGTCTATCAACTCTGCCAGATTTCCTGTACTGGGCTTTCAGTGTCAGTGATGTCTGGGATGTTGGTTCACCAACCAAAATGAAAAGCAAGCAATGCTGGTGAGTTATGAAATCTCTGCAGGTATCTAACAAAAAACATCTAATGAAGTATATTCTTGGTCTCTCCTTCTGGGCTAATGCTGCACACTAGTCATCTATCCGCATTTTGCTTTACCCTTGAGGACTTCTAGTCAGGGTGAATATTTCTCTTAACACAAGGTACTACAAATAATTAGTTACAAAGTAAAATTTCTCTGCCCTGGTCCATTTTGATTAATAAAAGTGTTCCCCCTTCTACTGTCACAATTTGTTAACATTACCCACATAATCTTTACCTAAATTAAATATTATTTAGATTCCAAGCAGTGAAGAGTTTC
Organism: Psophia crepitans; assembly: GCA_013399095.1. NCBI lineage: Eukaryota > Metazoa > Chordata > Aves > Gruiformes > Psophiidae > Psophia > Psophia crepitans. The sequence goes on along the minus strand of VWZZ01000847.1, from coordinate 260 downwards.
CTTAAGTTCATGAGACACCACTTTGTGTCATCCTGCGCCGTCAAATTACAGGTAAAATATAATCATCTCTTACCTTAATTCATAGCTGCATTGAAGACAAATGTTTTCTTCAAGCTGAGCCTGTTTGGGTTTAAACACATATTTCCTCTTCTGTAGTGCTTATGCCTGGCCCGTGAAATATGAACTTTGGCAGGGCAGCTTCCTGGGCTGAGCTTCAGGGCTGAGCTGAGAAAGTATTCTCTTCCTGGAGAAGAGAAGGC
>VWZZ01000846.1:0-37390 GCA_013399095.1 Psophia crepitans | reverse complement strand
CGTAGCTGTTCCCAGCCAAAGGCATTTTTCAGCAGTTGTCATTCTTTGTTCCGGCATGTTGGTTCAGAGGGGTGGAAGTCGTTTTTCTTCATCCTTTTGGTACGTGTTGTCATCCACCATGGAGGAGGTTGCTACCTCTGGTGTCACATTTTGTGTTTAACAGTACTGGGAACATCAGGCAAATATTCTGCCCCCATCATCCACAGGTGTTTGTAGTTTAACATGCTCCATGGTCACTAATAACAGCAATAATAATAACAACAACAACAACAATTCCTGTCTTTCTAAAGTGCTTTTATATGAGTGGATCCCCTAGAATTTTACAAAGACGTATCGTGATCTTCATTTCATATGTGGGGAAACTGAGGCAGTGAAACACAATTTCTTGCTTGTACTATGGCAGAACTAAACTCCAGATCTTTGCAGATTGGTCCAGATTTATAATTCACTAATTCCTATAGTGTCTTCTGGAGAAATATCTGTAACTGGGTGGTTTTGGCAGTGCCTTTGAGATACAAACATGAATTCCTTAGGAAAGCTGATACAGTTTAAGTCAAGGTGTCAATCTACACTGGCTTCAGATATAAGGTAAAGGACAAAAAGGAGGGAAAACGTGAATCTTTTCCTGAGGACATAGTCTCCTATTCATCTAGGGCAGTATATGTTGTAGTAAGGTGTGTGTACAAGCTGCTTTGGAAAGAATCTATGTACCATGCTTCAAAATGTGTCTGAACCTGCAGGAATTCGTTCATTTGATCATTGTCCTCATTAAACCAGTAAAGTGGGCTGTTTGGAAAATTCCCTATTTAAAATTCTCTCATTTCGGGTTTTTCAGATTGATTAAGTATTGGTTGTTTTCAGTTATGCTATGTCACAGTCTCCTGATGGAGTGAGACAGGATAATCATGTCCTGACATGCCTTACGACCCTAATAAGTCTTTCTCTATTTCCAGTTTCTTTCATATTATTTGCCCGAATTTTGAAGATCTTTGCTTGGAAGCTGACCAATGAAGAACCTCATCTTATCTCCTATTTGTTAAGGTGCTTACATGTGCCACTTCAAATATTTAAGGGTATTTTACAGCCTGTGGTAAATTTAATGTAACCAGCAGTAGCCAAAAGGAAACTTGGTGTTAGTGTCCCACTTTGTGCAGATTGCAGCTGCAGGGAACGACCTGAATGGTCCTCAGAAACTCCTTTACTCAGAGTGGAGAGCGTAGTCGGAGGTTTCTTGCGGATGCATTAAGATTTGGGCATGTAAAACCACGGTATCTCAAACTCAGGCGGTGGCAGTTTGGGGAATCTTGCACGCTAAAACTCAGCACAAGTTATAGACTCCGAATGTGCCTTTATTAATCTGGAAAGGTCATTTTGAAGCTTTGGCTTAATTATTTTCCTTGCTGTCTCCTGTTTCCATGTCAGCCCATTTGGAAGACGTGCAAGACTAGCTTTCAGAAGAGGTCCCCCTGACTTTGGTTCCACCCTATGACAGATCCCGCTTTGCCTCCCCAGCAGGAGAACTGTCCTCTTAGATGGCCAGTAAGCTGCAGTGGGATATTTCAGGGGACAAAGGGACATACTTCAGTGAGGAGCACTGGGAAGTAGGGATGAAGAAGGAAGGAGAAGGGCTCAGCCAAGGCAAGAGCCCACAACTGTAATGATCAGTAAAGACTCTAGGACATAAATTGATCATAGAGGTGAGACAAAAATGGTTTCTTCCCAGTCCCATACAGGGAGAGGCCAAGTGGGAAGAAGGTCATTTAGGTCTTACCTGTCACTTTTCTGGGGCAATGAGTAATCTGGAGCTGCCCCTTCTCCAATTCCCCACCCCCTTTCTTATCTTTGGACTGCTGACATATATTTCCAGCCCTGTACAAACCACTAGTGACTAAATTTCATGTCTTAGGCAACAAACGCCCCAATTAGTCCTCACAAGTGCTCTGGTATCTCACAGCCATATGGGTCCCTGGGTGGGAAGAGGTAGACACAACATAAGAGTTCCTTACTTAGGTATTGTAGGTAGCATAGATACAGCCCAGTACGTTTCACAGGGGTTGTAGGAACACTGAAGAATGTAAGGCCAGAGAGGGAGATCTGAGAGTCTCCCCTAAAGTGGTCTTCCCCAAAGACAAATTCTTGTTTCTTTTTTCACCTGCTGAGATCAGACAGATGCTTCTCTCAGTGCTTAAGGATGGATGCCCATCCATTACTATACTATGGGCTCTTCTCAGTCTCAGAATCATAGGATCATGAATGTTGGAAGAGACCTCCAGGATCATCTAGTCCAAACGTCCCCCCACCACCTATTACCCACTAAACCATGGCCCTAAGTACCACATCTAACCCTTCTTCAAACAGCCCCAGGGACAGTGACTCCACCACCTCCCTGGACAATCCGTTCCAATGCCCGACCACCCTTTCCCAGAAATTTCTCCTCATTTCTCCGCACCTGAACCTCCCCTGGTACAACTTGCAGCCGTTCCCCCTAGTCCTGTCACTAGTTATCTGTGAGAAGAGGCCAACCCCCAGCTCATCACAACTCCCTTTCAGGTAGTTGTAGANCCATCCGCTCGATCCGGGCCCAGGCACCGCGCTTAGAGCTGCTGTTCCTCATGATATAGTGGAGGGAAGGACGACAAACGCAACGATGTCATCCTCCGGCAGGGAGGACTGCCATGCATGCCGGGGCAAACGAAAATAGATGGGGTGTGTGTACGTATTCAAACAATAAATGCTGTGGAAGTAAATCATCTCTTATGGCTTCATACATCTTCTCCTGAGTGGTTTCCTGTTTCTGAACCAGCAAAACCTCCCTACTAATGCTAATTTTCTTGCTGCTATTCCAGATGTGTTAACATCACTTCTCCAGCTGAGGCTGAGACAAAAACGTTGAATATCCTCCCCCCCACTCCATGACACACCTCCACCTCCTCCCTTTGCTTATTTCTCAAGATATTTTTTTCAAACCAAGAACAGGATTATGGGGGAGGCGAGGGAGTGGGGAGAGACTATCCTCACAGTGGGAACTGGACAAAACCACATCGTAGCTGTTCCCAGCCAAAGGCTTCTCCAGGAGAATGCTGTGGGAGACCGTGTCAAAGGCTTTGCTGAAGTCTAGGTAGACTATGTCAACAGTCTGTCCCTCACCCACCAGGTGAGTCACCTGATCATAGAAGGAGATGAGGTTGGTCAGGCAGGACTTGCCTTTCACGAACCCATGCTGGCTGGGCCTGATCCCCCGGTTGTCACAGACATGGCACATGATTGCCTTCAAGATGACTTGCTCCATGCTACCACTTTTGGACGATGCTATCTCTCTGTCCCATCCCATGCTGATGGTCACAGCCTCCAGCTGAGCTGGCACAGCCAAACACCTGACCCACCTCAGCTACTCCATTTCGTACATTGCCGTCAACTTCACATGAAGGTGAGCTTCTCTCAGGATGTTGGACTGTGAATAAATGCTGCCAGGACATGAGCATAAGTTTCCTCCAACTGTCTCTGCTTTGGGAGCATGACCTGTGCTGAGAGGGAGGCAACAAGCATCTGGGAGGAGCTGAAGGTGTCAGTTGCTTAGTGACTATCAGTCAAATATCCAAGTTAATCAATGATGAGAAACTATTAGTCTCCAGTGATAGCTGTTACCCTGGACATGGCTGGCTAATGTGTTTATACCTCTGTATGACTGGTCAGTATTTTCCTGTCCATCCTTTGGCAATCCAGTGCTGGTTCTGGTCTCCCAGTGTACTTACAGGCACAGAGTCACCTGGAAGTCATAGAGATCACATGTGTCTGAGGCTCCTGGGGCTGGTTTGAACACCCAAGGTATTGTCATTACTTAAATACATTTGTTACTACTCTTATTCACAACTTCTTCGTCATTTTAATTCTCTACACTCTCATTTTTTGCCCCTTCACTGACACTTTTCAAACTCCAGTTCTCCAGAGACAGACTTTGGTTAAACCGCTATCTTCAGCTCAGATGTCTGTGTAGCATGCCCGCTGCTCGGTCAGGCTGCAAACATGTTAATTGGTTTGGTTCTTCACCACCTTTCAGACTGCGTGGGCCATACCTGTCAGGAGCCCTGTCTGCCCAGAGTGACTCTGTACAGCGAGGCATTTGATATGCAATAATTTCACAGTTTTTCAGAATTCATAAATTGTGCAAAGACACATTTCTCCCATTTCATCATAAAAACAATTCAGTTTAAATCTGACTGGATGGGTGTGCAATAGATGGATTAGGTCCTGCAGTGAAACTGGACAGAAAGACAATCCAGTTACCAGCTTAACTGCCTTGCTGTTCTAAATAAAACCACAAATACACCCATACAAAGTAGGAGAGGCATTATTAGAAATCTTATATTTTTATGGATAGGAATGAATTTTTATGGAGCTGATAATGCGGATAGAACACACAATTGGTCTAGTCAAAATGAAAGATGAATACAAATTGCAAATCAGCTCCTGAGCTATAAAAATTGGTGTAACCTTCTCAGCAATAACTGATTGTTTAGGAGGCTCAAATAGAGTCACAGTGATGTTTCTTCCAGCCTTATTAAGCATCATAGTTGTCATATTAAACCAATGATGTATGAGTATTTGCTTATTGTAATGAATTCCGGAGACAGTAGCTGGAGCAGGACACAAAAGAAAGTCAGGCTGAAGACTTTCGATTTTTTTTCCGGTCCCTGAGGGAAATATTTCTCTCTTTTATTTCACTAACATCAAAGACCGCCACAATTCCTGATACAGGCAGAACTTCTCCCGAAGCTAAATCTCTGGGATCTAATGCCCCTTCCCCCTCAATGGACTGTAAATATAACTCTGGATGCAACTGATGTTATTCTGTATTTTCACTTTCCTGGGAGTAATGGAAAATTATTACTACTTTGGATACAGTAGGCTGAGGATGCCAAATTCCTTTTCAAGCTTCAGCAAAACTCTTGGGAAATATGTTTGAAGATGTTAGTATTCATGTTGTTTGGAGGTCAGATTCTTGCAGCCCTATGAGCTTTGGAGGACTTCAGAGTAGGCTGGTGTGTGGCACTCAAGATTCAACTAAGAAAGGCTCAAAGGAAGAAAAAAAAAGTGCTGTTGAGGAAAGCTGAAGAAAACCTGATGGAGGAGAAGAAGTCAGGTGATGTTTGATTATCTAATATGCATGCTACGTGTGTGTCTTTTCCTTTCTGGGGCAAGTCCACTTACAGGGTAGCAACATACTAAGAAGATGCATTGATGTTCTCACAGGGAAATCGAGGGGGTTTTGTGGCTGTGGCAGGTGTTGCAATGTAGCCATCAACTTCTGTATTCCAGCCGGCATCTCTGTGAAAAGGAACTAGGATGTGAGGTACTCCGAGCTCCTCCCTGCTACCCTGTGCTTGAACTAATGGGGGGAGAAACAAAAATACTTATCGTTTCTTGATGAAATTTAAGTCCATCATTTCTTGTTCTGTCACCCATGGGCACAGGGAAAAGCCTATCTTCTTCTTTGTTAAAGCTTTGGGCTTCTCTCTTTGGCTAAGCAACTCCAGCTCTTTCCTAGTTCCTACAGACTGTATACATCACGCTGACTATCACTATCGTTACATTCTCCTGGAAACTATTCTTCTGGCTCAACCATCTTCCTTTAAGGGTGATATCAAAACCAGACATGGGATGTCACCTGGGACAGACAGAAGAATGACTTCCATTGTCTTGGAGGTTATCCTCCAGCTGACTCAACCACGCTGCTTAAAACCGCATGAGGTTTCTCATACGTGCTCAGATTGTTCATCCTGTATTGTACAACTGTTTGCCTGTTTGCTTTGGGAAGGAAGTTGAAGTCAAATTGAATTATCGGCATTTCCTTGTTTCTCCCCCTTTTCCCCTTTTAACGCCAGGCACTTTTCACTCGTCTCTAGACTTCTGGATTCGTACCATTACAAGAGATATTCAAGTCCCATCTTGTGCTCAAGACAAATCCTCTTTGCCTCAAAATGTACTCCACCTGCACAGGGTAAGAAAAAGAGAAGTTAATTCAAGCTGTATTCACAAACATAAAATGGCCATCCTTTTCCAGTTCTTGTCTTGGCAACTAAAAACATTTTTACGGAGCTGTCATATGTCATTGTTAGAAGAGTTGCAGCCATGAGCTGAATTAAATCTTTCCAAAGCTGGTACGTTTCTTCCATATATTTTGCAGATGGGGTCTTTGTCCTCAGGGAGATAAGTGATTGCCAGGATTACATAGGATTCGTCTATACCGTGTTTGGGGTTTGTCCAAGAAACAGACCATGGTCCCTGGGCCATGTGGTTTTATATCTGTACTGTTCAAGTATCAGCAGTCTTTGGAGGTCAAGGGGTGTGTCCTTGCAGGAGACTTTCAGAGCTCTTCCTGCTGTTTTTCATGCCTAGAGAACACGCAGCTGCTCCCAACCCACCGGAGAAAGCTTGAGGATTGCTGGAATAGCCTCAGAAAACAAAAATGGCCCGAGCAAGCAACATCTTGTGCAACTTGAGTGCATGCTGTATGTAAAATCTAGATCCCAACACGAGCTATTTTCTAGTCTATATGTCATTTGTTTTCAACAAGCAAACAATTTCACACTGGAGCCAACACTGGGTTGAGCTAACATATATGCAGTTATAGTTGTCATGCTAAATAAGGCAGTATTCATGCTGTATTAAATATGATAATAAATCTAATTCGAGCGGAGAAGGGAGAAGTGGTACGCTTTTCCATTCTCAAATGTTTCCGGATCCTACAGGTATTTTAGAGGTCTCTGGAGAAGCAAAACTTGTCACAGTATAATAGTGGCCTGCTGTTAGATAAATGCCAAGACAGGCACTGCCAGGCTGTCAGGCAGTTATTAATGGAGGTTTACGAGTTGCTCTCTGAAGTCATTCTCAGTTAAGTACTAATGTGCATCTTGCCTTGACAGCGCCCATACACTTAAACACGACTGGAGAAAAATGGGCTCTGTTTTGTTTATCATTCATTTCGACTTTGCTTAGCGTAGGCTTTTCAGGTATCACAACAGACTTCATGAGTGGTTGCTATATATTGCTGGCTTAAAACGGGAGGCACATGGCAGAGCTTTTTAGAAGCGTGCTTTGCAAAGGAGGGTTTGCTGTGTTTTACTGTTGCAGTGATTGTTCACGGAATGAAAAAGATATGATCCTATTTGCCTACTTCTTAGCCACCTAAAAAAGCAGTATATTTTCCATGCAACATGTTATAAAAGAGGTTAAAGATAACATGAACTTGCACCTGAGTTTCAGACCCCGTGCCTGAGAGTATCTCAGAGGCAGTTTCCGTGAGTCATAGCACTGACAAGACTAAAAGTGTAAAGACATCAGTCAGTTCCTGAATAAAACTGGGGCCTCAAAATTACGTCATTTAAAAATAATGAAATGCAATATCTTATTCCTGCCCTGTGCAGCAAGATGCCCTAGGTTCCCATTTTCCAGCTTTTTCCCATAACAGAAGGAAGGAAAGGAAGACAGAAAAAGAAGGGGAAGAGAAGGCAACGAGGCAACTCGGATATGATTGCAGCAATTGTAGGCTTTAAAAAACCAAACCTTCACCAAATACTATGATACTGCAATACACCCCTGGGAATTGACGACATTATGTCAGACATGGAGAACAGAGCGCTTTTGCTGTCATCCTTCCTGGTAATTACTGATTCAAAAAGCAAGTTGAATCTTTGTGAAGGCCCAGATACATGCAAGGCGGATTATTTAGACAGTTAACAGAGGTGTTAGATTAAAAACACAGTCACCATATGCTACCCTAGAGTCACCCAAGGGAAGGGGAGCCTCTGAGGAGCACGGCTTAATCCCCTGAAATCCAAATCAAACCCAAAGGACCATGTTTCTCCCTGGTCGTTTCAGAGTAGAGGTTTCAAACTCTTCTTCATTTTTCAGACTCTATACATACTTTACATTGGAGATGAAGACCCTGAGGAGCAAATTTCCATCTATTGACTTTAGGCTAGCTTTTCTTAGTTATCTTTTGGGTTCACTGGAGAGTCTTAGAGGTGGCAAGCTCTGGATCGACAGGGTGCCTAGGATAATTAGCTATACCTTCGTTAAATGCTGCAGGGTTATCTGAGATGAATCCAGAGCTGATTGCTCCCAAAAGGATGATCACTCTGACTACCAGGTCATTCTGAACCATGGCTTTATGCTATTAGCTTTGTCTTTTATTAGTTTGAATTTCTAAGGTTTGCCATCAAATTGGACTGAGATCAGTCTGAATGACTAATCAATGTTAATACTTACCAGTTTTGCTAGATTCTCTGACTGATCACATTCACACTGGAATGAACATACTTCATTACTAAAATGAAGGAAATCTTTTTCAAAGCTGAATGTGCTCTCATGAGACCCCACCTGCAGAACTGCATCCAGCTCTGGGGTCCCCAGTACAGGAAAGGCATGGAGCTGTTGGAGCGAGTCCAGAGGAGGCCACAAAGATGATCAGGGGGCTGGAGGACCTCTCCTGTGAAGACAGGCTGAAAGAGCTGGGATTGTCCAGCCTGGAGAAGAGAAGGTTCCAGGGAGAGCTTATTGAGGCCTTACTGTGGCCCTCCAGTACCTAAAGGGGCTGGTTACAAGGACAGAGAGTGATAGGACAAGGGGTAATGGCCTTAAGCTAAAGGAGGGGAGATTTACATTAAATACTGGGATGAAATCCTTCCCTGTGAGGGTGGTGAGGCCCTGGCACAGGGTGCCCAGAGAAGCTGTGGCTGCTCCTGGATCCCTGGCAGTGTCCAAGGCCAGGTTGGATGGGGCTTTGGGCACCCTGGGCTGGTGGAAGGTGTCCCTGCCCATGGCAGGGGGGTTGGAACTAGATGATCTTTAATGTTCCTTCCAACCAAAACCATTCTGTGATTCTACAATTCTATGATAAAAACTCTTTTTCAAAAAAGTTTCAACAAACTGTTCTAGGAAGGGGAAGGGGAAGGGGATAGGGGAAGGGGAAGGAGAAGATTCCATGCTATTCATAACCACAGAAAAAATCTTAATAACATTGACCCCTAAGAGGCTGGCCTTGAAAGAGATTAAATCTCTTCAATGTTGTAAGACATTTCCCTGATCAACACCTGAGTGACAGCTGAAGTGCTCCCTGCAAGGCTCTCCAGCAAAAATGGACTGAAGATAGCAGTGGTCTGGGAGGCCAGGGACAACATTTCTGCCCCAAACCTTCTTGAATATCGCTCTTCTAAATACAGAAGGTCCATGGGGAGTTAAAAAGGCAAGGATTTGAATCGTGTTCTTTGGGGTTTTTTTCCAAACCAGTGCTAAAAAGACACTACGACCTGGTAAAGAAAGACATTGTGAGACCTGACAGCTTAATTCTTGCCAAAGCTAGAAACCTAGCAAAATTTTAAAAAGTATTTACTTTTGTTACTGAAATGCAATTTTTAATACGCAATCAGTACAAAAAGGCTTATAGATCCTAATGTCCCTTATTATTATTCTTGTTTTGCTGCCTCAGCAACAAGGTGAAAACTTGCTCCAAAGCTCTCCGAAGCTAATGAAAATCTTCCTTTTCACGCACAAGGTGCCAAACAGCCTTTTTATTCCTGGTGAAAAGAGCTGACCTGCCTGGAAAAAAAGTGCAGCGATCCTGAAACTTGGTTTAAGTTGTACAGAACAGATAAAATATACATGCTGATTTTTTTTATGAGAATACTCTAAGAAGTATTACATCTATCCATTTTATATTGCTTTTGTGACATTTCTCTCTCTCTTTCTGCCTCTTTCTTAGCTGAAAAGAAAGCACCAATGAAAGATTCATAGCACAGAGGAGCCAGGCAGCAGATAGCAAGAGCCATCTCTCTTCAGTTCAGTATTTTAATGGTCTGAAAGTATTTGCTTCTGCTTTTGTCCCTGGACTGTTCAGGATCACTTTGCCTAAGAAATGCTGTTGAATTCCTCTCTGACCTGGCACTAAGCTCATTTAGAAGTGATTCATTCAGAGGTGATTTAAATAGTAACAACAACAATTAAAAAAGCAAAGGGGAAAAAAAGTAATCATCAGAAACAGAGGGGAATTTGATTTTTTGGGGTGTGACATCTGCAAGCCTTTTGTTGTTATATATACCTTCACGCAACAGCCAGATCTCCCTATTGATGTTTATATTGGCTATTGGGTTGACTTTCATATATGAGCTTGGGTGTGTATGAAGAGCTTCATCTCCAGCGATGCCACTCATTCTGTTTTTAAGTGGAAGGTGCTGTTTATTCAGAAGAAAAAAATTATTTACATGGACAAGAGGCATTTTCTACAGTGGAAAAATATGTACTTCGACATGTACTCACACTCCCAAGACACACACGCCTCTAGCTGGAGCAGCTGTGGCCCCCCGTTTGGATTGCACCACCTCCCAGTTTTCAGTCTGTTCAGTTGCTCTCGAAGTTTACAGCGTGGAGGTTAAAATGGAGTTAGGGAGAAGCAGCTTTGTAAAAGCAAAAGCAACCAGCAGCATTTCTGTTGCTCTGGGGCAAGCTGGGGGATGGAGAGGAAGGCAAAGAAAAGCCAGCTGGCTCTGCAGCCCTGGCAATGGGAAGGGGGGGGGGAATTAAGCTGTTTGACTTTTAGGCAGCCAACGTATTCATTTTTTTTCATCTGCTTCCAGAAGCATGAAGCTTTCCATGGTAGATGAGACAAAAGTACTTTCTAGCTAGTTTAATCCAAGCATAACACCTGGAAACTTCTATGAGCAGCCTGCGTTACACAATGATTCCTACTGAAGGCTGATTCTGAAATCCTTCGCTTTCCAGTTTTGTGTTTCAAAAAAATCCACTTGGATGCAGCATTTGACTTAATAGTTTAATAATTAATTAGGGAGGGAAGAAAGGAGGCGTTTATAAAGGGCTGATAGGAAATCGATGGCAGGGAGAGCACGTCACTGCTCAGGGGGAAATATGGGCTGCATCAGATTGGACTAAGAAAAATAACCCTGTGAGTATTTGGAGAGGATGAAAGTATTCAGGCTCACTTAGAAAAGGGCCCTGGATTTTCACAGCAGGAGTGGCTGAAAGCATCTCTGGCTTTGTGAAGTCAATAGAGGAAAACATTTGGTCTTTCAGTGCCCTACCTGCTAGTGATGGAGGGGAGGCATGGCCAGGATGTTCTTCTCCCATGACTTTCTCACCTTCTTTTCTGTGCTTGGTGCCCTGATAGACTGTTCTTTCCCAGGGATCCCAAAAAGTAGGTTTCTTTAGAAGAGAAGGAAGAAATATTATGTATCTTCAGGAAAAGGACTGTAAGCTGCTTGTTTGTGTAGAAATCACAATGAAACCTCTCTAAATTAAACCTCTGCTACCTAACCCAGCATGATTTGGGGAAGAGAGTATTAATGAATTTAATTAAAAAAAAAATACCAAGAAACACAAAGGAAATTGTTTTATAATGTGTTTCTCTGACTCATCTGAGCATCTTCAGCTGTCTCTTGGGCTCAAAAACAACTGAACTTGACTAGGCTTATATAATTTTATTTATTTATTTTGCAGATTTGTTTCCAGTTGCACTTTTGGGGGTTAAACATCAGCTAATGAACAGAACATGAGAAGCAGTTCTCTGTATTCATCCTCATTTGAATAAAACACCCAGCAGTCCACAGACCAAAAAAAAAATGCACCAAACTGTTAATTGATTTTTAAAGGAGAATTATGATGCTTTTAACAAGCCACTTATCTTGCTAAGCATTGTTAGGGTAGTAGTGTACGTTCCACTGAAACGGCTGTTCCACAATGTGAGTCCCTAATTGCTTATAAAGCGCACTGTTTATTGAGTATTAGCTCTGGCATAGTTGTTTATTACAGGAGTGCATTGCTTAATGCTTGTAAAAAGTCATCTAACTTAAATACGCTCTGCCTTGTCTCTCACCCTCCGATGCTTTCACGAACACACGCTCTCCATCGCTAAGTTTGCAGCGGGAAGAGCGGAAAAGTATTAGCAGCCTTGTGCAGAGATGGAGGAGGTTGCCTGGTAACTGTGAAGAAAAGAGTCTGACTCGGGAGTGTATCGACTATACATTATCCCCCGCGCTCTGCCTACAATTAATAGGTCAGTGACCTAATGAAACATTTCGGATGAAATCAAACTATTAGCTGGACAAATGTGTCTCAAGTCCCGCTGTACGCCGGTTCCACATGATTACGATACATTATGTGCTGGCAAAGTAAGCATGAATCATTAATACACTCAGCTGAGCCTACTGCATCCTGCAGCAAAACAGTCTCCCGGCCCGGAGCGATGCGCTGCGTTGTCTTCGTAAGACATGAAGCCTTCACTTAGCCTGATCTACAGGGTGGTTAGTGCGCAGCGGGGGATGCGTTCGCCTTTCGTGGGCATCTGTCATTCCTCTTGGTGAGATGGGCAGTATTTCCAGGGGAGGGAGGACAAGGGGACAGACACACTAATGCCTGTTTGCTTATAGATCCTTTTGTAAGACTAGAAACGACTTCTTTTATTTGCTACTCGTGTGAGGAGCGAGTAGGTAGATTGACCATCCCTTAGACTCACGCATACAACTGAAGCAGGCAGGTAGGAGGATGACCAAGTATGACATTCAGCTTCTGATTTCTTCTTTCCTATATAGTTAGAAAATGTCTTTTCTTGTTGAAAGAATGGGGGGATGGTTGGACTAGATGATCCTTGAGGTCACTTCCAACCTTAATGATTCTATTCTATTCTATTCTATTCTATTCTATTCTATTCTATTCTATTCTATTCTATTCTATTCTAAACTGTAGGAGTGGCTGAAGAAGTGTTTTCTGGGTTTGACTGAGATGGGTAAGCCGTGGTGCGGGATTTACAGAGTGAACAACTCTTCCAGTCGTATCTTGGTGTATCACTTGGTTGGTCTTCTTGAACTACAGAATCAACTTGCACTGTGTTTCTGGTGTTGCCTACCAATGCCCATGTCCCACGACTCTTCATAAAGGGTTAGGATCAATCCCTATCAGATTGTATCAGATAAAGAGTGTCTTGGAGCACTTGACAAATGAATATACATTCAAGACAGATCCTTCCCTGTGATGATCTTGGTGGAACAGAAAACTTCTCTAGAGTGAAATAGAATTGACTTGCCAATGCATGGTCATGCTCCGCATTTTCTTACAAGAAATAATGAAAACAATAAAGAAGTGATATCTTCATTTTAAATGGCTAAAATCAGCACCACAGAAATGCTTCTAACCTACCTGTGACTTGAACCCAGGAGTTTGGCTTATGACATTTGCATCTTAGTATCTAATTATATGCTTCTTGGAAATACAGTGAAGCTTTTATACTACTTTGTTGGGAAAAAGAGAATGATGCGAGATTGGAATATCAGATTCAGATTTAGAGGGATAAAAGTGTGGTTTGTAGTAGAGATTTCAGCTGTTTGAGACCTACTCAGATCTTTGTTGATGAACTGGATAAATTCTTAATGTATCATCTATCTTGTCGAACTTTTATTTCCCTTTATGCTTAATCTCTCAGGCACTTTATTTAGTTAGCAGCAGAAAACAATATCGTGTTCCCTCACAATAGTCTCAAGGGCTTTGAGAATCCTCCAAAAGACCTTTGAAATTAGAAATTACCAGAGAATTTTGTACCACCGAAGATGTGTAACAGTCAATTTCCTGACTCTCTGAAATTAAACACTGTTGCCCCACTTAATGCCATGATTTGGATAAGTTGGGAGAGAGCTCAGGAAGCTGCAGCAACTTACTTTTAAGTCAAAGTCCCTTTGATGGAGACCATTTGGGATTTCAAATGGCCTTAAATGGAAAAATCCAAATCCACAGTAAAACTAAACAGGAAAGTCTCTGGAGATCATATGTTTCAATGAGCTTCTCTCAATAAGCTTATTAAGGAAAATGTCAGCAAATATTACACTGAAAAATCCACAGTCTATTTCTGCTAGTATCAAAAATTCTACAGTCTGAAACTACGCTGTTCTATATTTATATCAACTGGTTAATTAAATTACACAGTGTTAGCTTAACTCACTGGGAAAAGATCTTCCTTTGGTTAATTCTTTGAATTAAATGCTATGATTGCAAGGTAGAAAAAGCAAGATTGCGTCATTTATAAATATACATATAGATATCTATTTACCTTTAGGTATATATATTTTTTTTACACTGTTATCACTGTGCTAGCTCAATAAGCTCTGATAAACTACATCTCATCTTTCAGCTAGATAACAATTCTTGATGCTGAAATATTGGCAACGTAATTTCAAGCACTTTATAGAGAAAAAAAAACCAAACAAACCCCAAAGAATTTGATCAGAGCACGTATTCTCAAAGCCCTATCTTTGAAAACCTTCTAGTATTTATTTACACCTTCATAATACTTTTTAAATGTCTGTTTGCTGATCAGGAAAGGTTTGCAGGTTAGGTTGAATATGCAATCAGCCTGGATTGTACTGAATTTTCTCAACCAAGATGCTTCCAGTATCTACAACCAAACTAGTTGTCTAGAATACTTCTATAGTCAGTGGAGGAAACAAAGACTTTTAGAACATGATACATCTCATTGTAAAATAATTTTCTAAAATCGGTATTGTATCCTAAAATTGTCTATTTGTCTCCACTAACTTAAATGCGAGCTGAGAGTTAACAGCTCAAATGATAAGCAGTACCATGTATAGGTGGAATTCATCTAACAGTCATGGCTTGTATATCTGATCAGATAAATTCAAATCTATAACATCCGTAGCCATTGAAAAACAATGGACTTCTTCACAGACAAGCAAGTCACCGTCTGCTGATGCAACTGTAGTGTGTTGCCTTGAAAGCTTAGGTCTGGAAGAGGAAAAGTAACATAAGAAATTGGTGAGTTATCTTACTGCTTGTCTCTTTTGCATACTCCAGCCCTTATGCAACTGATGGCTGCATCTGTACTGATAGAATCACCAAAGGCTTTTGAAGAGCAACTCAGATAAGCTTAAGAGGATGGATGGTTGAAAGCAGGTAACCGTGAACCTATTTACTTGTTATTAGTTAAGATATTTTTATTATTAGATCAAATCCCCAACTACAGAGATATAAATAGCTAATAAAATACCTGGCTTTGCAGGCTATTAGCAACGTTTTCTGAGTAACATGGATTTCCAGGTTTGTTCCCTGTATAGCCTGTGAAGATAAAACCCATTGAAACCAACGAAAACACCACAACAGTGTCTGCAGTAGCCCATATGGTGAAGACTTTTTCTGTTTATTCACAGTTTTAAAGCATAGTTTACTGGTTGATACCTTGATGAAGTATTTATTTTTCTACTTGTAGGTCCCTTGATGAAAGATGAGTCCTTGGCCAGACCCCATGGTAGTTACTGGCATATTAGAAGGACCTGAGGTAAATAGGTGTGTTGCATAAAAATTTGTTAAATAAAATACCTGCCTCAAAGAGTTGATATCTATAACAGATATATGTTACAGCTGCTAAGAAGATTTTCCCAATAGCTGTAAATTATCATTCCAAGAAACATTAGATTTCCAATACTAAAGGTTTGATTCAGTTGTGCAGGCATACTCGTCCAGGTCTCTGGTAATCAGAGACAGCCAAATAAGGCTAGCAGTTGTCTATCTCTACCCTTCTACAACATTAGCTGGAGTCCCGGGCAACCTATCTGTGACCTCAGACATCTCAGCTGACATGATATACCCATATGCAGGCAAGAGACTTGAGACATCAGGAGAAATCATTCAGGTCTTTCTGGAAACACCTGCATCATTCCTCAGTGTCAAATACCTCCAGAATATTCTACCCTCTTTGCTTCTGTCATCCCAACCTCTTGTTTCCAGCTCTTCTTTCTAGACAAAGTGTTGCTTGGGCCCTGCGGTCATATTTTGCTCTGAAGACAGAAACTGTCCCTGACTAAAACCTTCAACAAGATCATAAGTTAGGAAAGAAGTTACTTTTTAGGTTGGTTTGCTTGCATTCAACCCAGTAGAGTTGATCCATCATTTTGCTTTTGTGTAAGGGTGAACTGAGTAAAAGAGGTCAAGAAATACATATTCTATGCATTATCTCAGATCAAGAGACACTCTGATTAGGCTTGTGTAACTTTGATGACATTAGCGCAATTACCCTGATATACACAATCAGAATCAGATGAGCAGCTAATTACTGGTAGAAAATTGAATTACATGGATTTATTTGAGCTGTGGTCATAATGAGCATTACTATGTGATATGATTTAGAAAAAAAACCATAACCTTGACAGGATGAATTGGGATGGACTATAGATGCTTATATACAAGATAGGTTGGAATGGTCTTCTGCCCAGATCTCACACTGCAAAGTACCTGCAGCTTCTTTGTGGACCCCTCAAAGTCACTATAAATGTCATGAGCCCATGAAGTTTCTTGGTAAGCAAAAGAACATATTTGAGTGACATAAAAATACATGTTGGGTTATATTGTATTTGCCTCAATCCTACCCAGCTCCCAACATTCTCCCCAAGCTGTAAAGAACATGAGTTACTGTCCCAGCTATCACATTTGTCCTGTGAGATGCATGGGCAGGAGGCTGACGCTGTAATGCAGCCAGTGCCCTGTGAGCTGAGTATATAAATTCTCGTGACACTCAGCAGAGTCAGAAGATGAACAGCAGCAGCAAGGCCAATATTTTGGTTTGGTTAAAGATAAGTAATTTTTAGGACTCTGTGGACTATAATGATGGAGTCTCCTCTGGCTCTAACAAGACCACGGATACTCAGCCCATGTGCAATCATCATTGCTACTTGAAGTTAGGGACTCAACCCAATTGTCTAAGTAGAGGTAGCAAGTACCACTTGAGCCCAACCAGAATGTCCTGTCAAGTCTCTGGTTGCTGCTTTCGAAGGGAATAGGTCATGTCTGGCATGCTCATGCTCACATCCTACAGCATCTTAGCTGGTACCCAACAGCAGTGCTTAAACAGAGAAATCAAGCCTTGCGTGTAGGAATTCGAAGCTGAGCCCATCCCATTCCCTTTGAGGCCTTCAACTTCTACACCTTGTTGCTAAAGTAACTGAGCTGGACTGATCTTTTCTCTCTTTATTTTTACCAGAAGAACATGGGAGTTAAACCACAGGTTTATGGGGTTGTCTTATCTAATCACTTGTCCTTGAAAATGATTGGTGTCAGCCACTCCTGAGACCCTTGACTAGATTAATTTCCACTGAGAGAACAATAATGGAGATATCTCCGTCTGGACTAGTCACCTATCCTCTTTTCTGAACCAGTGGAGGCAAATACATGCTGTGCACACCTCATTTCATCCTAAACTGACCATTTAAAATAGGTCATACCTGAGAAGTATTCACTTCCTTCCACTGACTATAATGGCAAGCTCAGAAGTAGGTGCCATTTCATCTGTATGTTCATATTCTATTTCAGTGCGTGGCAGTACTATAATACAACGCATTTATAGCATCATCAGGTGAATACAGCAGGGTTACCAGCTCCTAATAACCTTTTCTCAAGCCAATTCCTCTGTTTTGTAGTCTTCTTCATGCAAGAAGCCAGGCCTTTCCTTCTTTTGCCTCGTAACAAGTTGCTAAAATAATTTGGTTTGTGAATTTATCCAAATTGTGCTTTGATCTGCCTGAATTTTCCTCTGCAGTGTTGGTATGAATGGAATCAATTTGTAAGAAGGTAATCATGCTGATTTTGTTCTTCTCCTGAGCCTACAGTAGATCAGTGTATGAACACTTTGTGATAGCAATCTTGAAATTGCTTCTAATACAGTATTAACTCTCCCACTGACCTCTTAGTAGTATTATTCATAGTTTTCAATAGAGGATATTGAAGTCCAAACTACTATTACTTTCAGAAATGGTTGTCTAAATCCAGACAGGCACATCACTGAGACCATGAGACCATCAGTGGTGGTTACAGGATGAGAAGGAACAGTGGGATGAACCCAGTGAAACATGACCCTCACACACATGCACAAAAACCAACCAACCAAAACCACCCAACTCCATGCACACTCAACAGAGGTGTCTTTTTAGATGCTCTCAGAACAAGCGCTAGGAAGGAAAGGAGGCCTCTTGAACAGATCTCCAGCTTGCAAAAATTGATAAAGCCATCCTGAAGCCAGCTTACACCATCTGAAAAGTTGTCCCTATGCATTCATTTGGCTGTAAAGCCAGAAGAAAACTTTTTATTTACAAATAATAGCTTTTGTAAACACACTTTTCTAGTGATGGTTATTTTATTGTCTGACTGATGCATTGTAGGGAACACAATTCTAAGTTTTCCTGTAGGCTACATTTTTATTTTGCAGCCAGATGTCACAATAAAATTGTATAAGAAGGAACAATACAAATAAGATGCCAAAGTGAGAAAAAATAATCAGCTCAGGGAGGAGGAAAACACATTTCAGTCTCCAAAATATCAGCAGAAACTCTTATATTTCCATTATGGAAATGGATGACATTCTTAATGTAAAGGACTCTCTGATATGCTCTGCAATATTATAATGTCCTGCATCTAGTTATTTTGTATTTAGGCTCTATTAGAAACATTTTTACGCCTTTCCTACTTCAACCTTTCCTACTACAACCACAAAAATACCTGAAATCTGTTTGCAACTCAGTACATCTTTGGTTAGCACTTTGATGCATTTTGAGGAAAAGTACCACAAGAGTTGTTCATTCCCCAACGTATTTAAGGGGTGCCTTTTAAGTGTTCACCATGTATTTTGGTAACGGGGACCCCAGAGGCAGCTGAATTACTGAAATTCAAAGGAACTGCTGAAACCACAGCATTAGGAAGGTGGAGTGCTTCTCACTTACCACTTAAGTCCTAACAATGAGAATACAGCACTATCAAATTATTAGTCTTACCATTTTTACTTAGATTTCCAAGTATTCTATGAAGACATTAACACTATAACAAAAAGTGGGAAAAGTGAACATGTAAATATGAAATGATTTGCTCTAAACTGGACAGTGGTAGAAGTAGACAGCAGGTCTCCTGAAGTCCAGGGTTCATTTCACCAGGAGAGAAGCACTGGCCACAGGAGCCTCCAAGAGTTACAGGAGGAACAAAGCAAGGCATGAGCTGCAAATTGAATACTGCTTGTGACCACAGAAATTGCTGAACCATTTCAGCTGAAGTACAGTTTCACCCTAGAGTCTTTTGCAAAGCCAGAATGACGGCAGCTATTTTCTCCAATCCAGCAGTGAGGTGGTAGACCGGGATTCAATTTCCTTGACCTGCAGATTTGAAATCACATTCATCTTCTCTTAATGGAAAGGCTGACAAGTGACAAGTCTTGCTCTCTCCTCTTGGAGCCACATCGTGCATGTGGATTGCTTCACTTTAAATTTGCTTAAGGGAAGCAAATGTAAAAATTACACAGGTTGCTAAGCAGTTTTCTGGAGCCACGAACCTTGGGCCACCATCCAAAGCAAGTCTTGTTCTTCAGCAATACTTGTATGTCCCCACCAGCCAAAGCCAGATGGTGGAAAAACCTGTAAGAGGGAGCTACTGGAGAACATCCTTCAGTGCTCAGGAGTCACTGCCCTCAAGGCCATGTCTCCAGCCCCTCTCCAACACGTTTGAACATTTTACACAAGGCAGAGAGATGCAACCAGGAGAGACTGAAAATGCAGATTCAGAACCTCATCAAGCATTTACATCCTCCCAGGCAGAGGGAGGCAGTGGGCAACACCTGAAACTCTGTAGTCTCCAAAACCTGAGCATATTTACACTGAGCTGCTCCCTTCCCCAGTGTATGAAGGACACCTCAGTCTAGCTTTCTTGTTGTTACAAATTACCAAATTATAATTAAAACACTTTGAATGAAGCATTTCTGACAATTTATAGGAATGTTGTGTTAGGTGCACCCCAACACTTTTTTTTCTTTATTTTGTCTTTTCCTATTGAAAAAATAAGAAATTATTTCCATCTTGAGCCAAGTTAAACAGGATGCTTGCATTATCTTTAATTTTGAGGGTGGACAAGGGGTGACCCCCCAAACAGTCATTCACTCTTCACGGCCAACTGTAACAGGCACCTGGCGTGAGTTTATAAACCAAAACAGCGGAGGCAGGTTATAGTGAGCTCTGCATGAAAACCTGCTCCGAAAGAGAAAGCACACATTCCACTCAATAAAAGAATAATAAAGTGTCAGGTAGGAAATAAATATTGAAACTAATTTTCCACCAGGGAAATCTCTTTGCAGTAACTAATTTAGATGGAGAATAAAACAAAAAGGCCCTATATCTCAACCTTGGCAATAACCTGTCACCAAGCACCACTCACCTCTTGCCTCTGCTCAGACCTGATGCCAGCAAGGGAAGAAGAGATAACAACTGCCTTGCTGTCTCCCTTTATAAATCGAATCAAATAAACCACGCACGAAAGGAGTTTCTTGCAAAATAATAACAGCGCATTAGGGTCCCTTGGACATTCTTGAGCAGCAGGGACAAGAAGTTAACACACGGTTTTTCGTCTCCATGCTGTCAGTAATTACATGAGATGCTGCAAATGAAGAGATAGATACTGCAGGTGAAAAGATTGTCTTGGTATTCAGTCAAGAAATTAAAATGCTCTCATGGCAAAGGAAGAGCCTTTCGTTTTGGTGGTGGTTTTCTTGTTTAAACTTCTCTCAGGATTAAAGCTTGGGCTGGTTGAACAAAACAGCAGGGATGGAAAAATGTTAGCAAGTTGAGTGCCTGTGGTAGCATGAGCTCGAGACCACAAGACAAGTGAGTTTTGATCTCCCTGGCAGAAGGAACAAAGAGGTGGCCAGGACCCACACAGGTTGTCCCTGCTGCGGTGAATGTCACACTTGTCTGTTCTGGTTTCACCTTGTGCTCTGTCGCAGAGGAAAATTCATTCTGTGTCACTGTCTTTTCTCTGCACAACCGCTCATGGTGACCTTGGGCGTCTGACTAGCAGGAGTTCATTTTGGGGTATACATACACTGAGAGAAAGTGCACCCATCAATTGTAGGCTGGTACTGTCACGTTTCCTTGGAAAAATCAGCTTTTTCCCCTGTGTGATCTGCTTGCAGAGCCCTCTGTGCAAGCACCATGGGAAGGTCACATCTCTGGTTTTTTTCACTTCTGTTCCTTTGGAAGCAAAAACGGGGAGAGCAACACACTGCCTTCTCAGCAAACACTAAAAGAAAAAAGGGAAAAAAAGCCACCTAGAATCATTCTTCCTGCCTGCTGAAAGCCCATGTCTGAGTTGTCCCACTCTGAAACATATTTGTCTCCAACCCTGACTACATGGAGTAGAGAATGAAGACCTTGCCACAATCCTTCCCTGATAGCAACTCTCAACGTGCGCTATCCAGCAGATTAGAGAAACTGTTTCCTCAAGGCTCAGAGAACATTTTCTTTTGAACACCAATGTCTACTTTCCCAGATGCTTCATAACCTCTGGCTAAACTCAACCCTATCAACCCTCTTGGTTAACCTATCCCAACTCCTTACCTACCTTCAGTGACCTTTTCTCTTTGCTGTGCTACACAAATAAGTCTAGGCACAACACTGTTGCTCACACATAGACCTCGAGTGTCGTACGAGCTCTCCTAGGGTACTTGAGACAACCCACATGGTGCTGATGTGTCACAGGACAGATGGGAGAGGTTCACGTTTGGAGCAATAGGCAGAGGTTAGGCATGATATAGTGCGGCATCACTGATAGAGACTGGTATATGCTTACACACTTGAATCTCCTGTGTTATATATCTTCCTTCAAATATCAATAAAAAATTAATATATTGATAAAATATTAATATATTCCTATTATAATTAAAATATTAATATTGTAATAAAATAGCGTCTTGTAGATGATGCATGCCTGAGTTTCTACAGACAAAGAGCAAAGCATATCTACCCAATTTGAAATAACTTGTATCTCTACGGCCTGAAAAACAATGACAGAAAGTTAGGGCGCTCTGGAAGGGAAGGAGAGGATGGAGAAAAGCATGGAGGAAAACAGTTCTATTACAGAGGATGCAGCAGCCCAGAAGTGCCTACGAGTGTAGGTGGAGACATCTACAATGCATCTAGCCATCCAGGATGAAATTTAGTGTCCTGTGCACCAGTGGTCATTCCTTCTTGAAATACGTGAGCAGTCCACACACAGTTGATAGATGTGCCATGGGATACCGTGGAAAAACCTGCACCCTTTAGGTACAGCAGCTGGAGGAAGACAAGGTACCTTTCAGCACTTCAAACACCACTAGAAATTGGAGCCTAGAAGAAACTGTTTCTACTGTCTGGAAAGGAAATAAAGATCCAGGTGTCTACTTACTAGACATCAAAGGTAGGATCCAGATGACGAAATGAGAGTCTCTACACCAGCACAACTCCCAGGTCACCCTCAGCTCCCCTTGCTGGACATCATAGTGTAAATCCTCCTATCCTAAGGTAGATGGCTGTGTTTGGCAAGAAGAATTGCACACTGGTTTCCACTGATTTTATTGATCACCTCTACACTTGTTTTAGGAGAAATGTTTTACCTCAGTGTCCGCGCTTCTGAGCAGTATCCCGCTGCTGAACTGCAAGTCCCTTGTGCCATTTTAGGTACTGTGGGACCTGTAGTCCAGGTGCTGGTCCAGAAGGGCTTGGTCTACAAGTTTAGTCTCAAATCTGCCACTTCTGTGACCTGCTGTCATGTTTAGGCAGAGAAATCCCATCCTTGATTCCACAAACCTTCAGAATCAGTAAAAAAAAAATATTTACTGGCAGAACTGCAAGCTGACTCTTCATAAAGTCAGGTGGGAATATTTAGTCTGCCTTCAGACACCTACAGGGTGAACACCTCTTCCTGACTGAGCAGCTCTTGGCTTTCTTTACAGGAGAGAAAATAAGGAATTGAAAGTAGAACATTATTAATCTCACTGATTTTAAACATCTAAACTAGAGCAGGATAAAGCATTCTACTGAAAAGGCTGCATCTCTCCAGTGATGTTAAAGGAACCCAAATATCCCTATCAAGAAACAAATGCCCTGTTCACTCCCAACTTCTTGAAGTCTAAGAGGTAACGCATGGCAAAAACATTTCCCAACACCCTCACCTACACCTGGACTGTGAGATTACTTCATCTCATGTCCGTCTTGCTCTAGCATCTCATCAATATCTCCTCTTATAGGTCCCCAGGATAAGGAAACTTGTCTTCCTGCTATACCTGTAAAGCATCATGTAATTTTGTATGAATGATGCTTTAAAATAAATAACTGTACGTTACTGTGTCGAGGGTATCAAGCCCAGAAAATAAATTGCCCATCTCACTTTACAGCTTTACCATTGGCATCTTGAAGAAGTAGCTCATTAACGAGTGAAGGAGGAGGCAGGAGGGGGGGGGAAATCCAATTTCTAGCTTGCAGTATTTTGCCAAAAACGTTGATAACAATTTCCGTTATTCATCTCTGTCAAAAACGCCAGAGTCATTACTGAAATGGTATGGCCAGAGGGCACCCTGCATCCCAGCTCACTGCAGAGTCTGAAACCCTTGAATAAACATTATAAAGCACAGCAAAATTGTTTGTATTTGGTAGTTTTTGAGTAATTTAAGTAGTATTCAGCTCTGTTGATAGCAGCCAAGCTGAATAAAAAGCTCACCTTCTCTTTACCATCTTCTAGCTAAATCAGTGTGTTGCGGTGGCTGTCCCAGCCTGCATCTACACAGGCTTTGGTAGGGTGGTTGAGCATGTATTTGAGTATCTGACCCAAGCATCACATTGCATCCACGCAGGATCCCTTGGAGCGCACTGCTAGGATCCATGCTTTGCATCGGGGCGGGAATTCAACAAGCATTTGTCCCTTTCCACAACTCCTTTCCCTATGCCAGCTGAACAACATGTGGGACAGCTGAGCTCAGCCGTACACCACTGTGTCCATCACCAGCAGGTCAGGACTCAGATGTGAAGACAGAAGAGTGCTTGGATGGCAAGAAGAGAGGCATCCACAGAGCTGTCAATCAAGATCGAAAATCTTGTTGTTCCAAAGCGTAGTAGTTGTAACTTGCCAGTGCCTGCCTGTGTGCCTCCATCAGAACCATATTCATGAGAAGAAAAGATTCATCCCTGAATGTGTTCCCAGTATTTACAAGCCAATGGCGATTTCTGACTTTTGTGTGGTCTAAAATCAAGTCCGTAGAGCTCACATTCCCCAGGGATTTCCATAGGAGTTACGTACTGGAGGGACATTGTGAGTCTAGGTTTACCACTGGCCTTCCTGAGCCCAAAAGGACCCATCAGCTGCAACAACCAAGGAGCTTAGGACCTACTGTCTTTACCACTGACTCTCTTCTGTATAAGTGAAGTAATGATTCACCTTTTGGGCATACTGCAAAAATTAGTTAATGTTTGGGGAGCGTTTTAATGATGTAAAGTGTGGTAAAAATGCTAAGTATTATTATTGTTCCACTTTGTCTTCCACTTAAGTATAAAGAGGAATTGTACAACTACTTCCCCAGTGTCTCCCAAGGGTGTTTCTAAAGCAATTATGTCGGCTGACACTGTCGAGCTTCAGAAAATGGAAACAATTCAGAGGCTGACCAACCAGCCCCTTCACCGGCAGACGAATCTAACGACTTCAAAGCTATTCATTAAGCAGCACTATGAATTGATTACATAAATTAGCATGCTGCTGACAAGGCAGGGAAGGGAGGAGAAGACCGACATAACACATCCCTCATTTGGCAAAGACAGTGGTTATTAGGAGCCCGGAGCTAATGGAAGAGACAGATCCATTAGGCACGTGCTGCTGTAAGGGATTGATTGCTCCCCCGAAAAAGGGCTGCTCCTCGGGTTACTGAGGGATTGTGTTTGTTCTAGCTTGTTGATCCAGGGGTAGCTCTGTCACATTTAACAAGGAAGTATAGCTTGTAGAGAGAGGGAAGGAAGATGATAAACTTGCTTCAGAGCCATTATTGAAATCTTCTAAAACCAGGCAGCGCAAGGCAGGCTGGTTTTGCCGTTGAGATATTCGAGGAGGATTTTCTGTCTGAAGCACCTGTATTTGGGAGAATTACAGCCAGAACTACTGGGAACAGGAAGTTTTTCAGGGGAAACTTTGATTGAAAAAGATCGGACAGGAGTGCTAAAACCCTGCCTCTGATGGAAATTGCCTGTCCAGGACTAACACAATACCAAGTCTCACTGTAGGCTCCTTTGAGCTTAGCAAACCTGGAGCAGAGCTAAAAGGATCAGATCCTCTTGTGGAAAACCTCATCGGAGCTTAGCTAGCTGCAGTTAGACGCCGTCTGCCCATGCTGTTGCTTGGAGCTTGCCACCTTCTCGGCAATAACTGGTATGTTGTCCCTACCTTGAGTCCTAGCACAGCATAAAATCCTTCGCTCCTTGTCCTGGTTTCATCTGAGACAGAGTTAATTTTCTTTCTAATAGCCAGTATAGTGCCATGTTTTGGATTTAGTATGAGAACCACAACACTCATGTTTGGAGCCACTTTAATTTCAGGTGGGCCAGCCTTGAGCTGTCAACATGACCTCTCTGCGCAACATGAGCATAACTTCATAGTGCAAATTCCTTCCATGCTAACTGGAGAAGCATTGAATAAAATGGTCTGATTTCAACACTGGCTGTACACAGCATTACTTCTTCACTCAGGACTCTCTGGAGAGTCCTGTCAGTGCCTCTCCAACTAATTTAGACCAGAATGTGCCTGTGTAACTCTAAGAATAGACAAATTCTTTGTCTCTCTGTTAGATGTAGGTTTACCGACCATTGGAGCTGCTTCAGGCCCTGCATTAAGGGAAGATGGGTTGAGTCATCTTCTGCTGCTCATCTATATTGTAGCATTATTTGAGTAATCTCTAATTAGAGGGGCATAAGTGTGTCACTCAGCACTTTAGACCGTTAAGTGTAAGCTTAAATTAAGCAGATGCTGAAGTGTACTTCTGAATCGGAAGCCTGAGCAAGCTCTGGCTGTTTTCTGCTGTATTTTGAAATTGCTGCAATCCATTATCCCAAGTGTGGCTCAGGCACTGAAACTAAACAAAACCTCTTGGAAAAAGGAGCTCTTAAGCAAAAAAGATTGAGTGCACCGTCAGCAAGTTTGCCGACAACACCAAGCTGTGTGATGTGGTCGATGTGCTAGAGGGAAGGGATGCCATCCAGAGGGACCTTAACAAGCTTGGGGGTGGGGTGGGGGGAGGGGGTGGCGTGTGAACTGCATGAAGTTCAAGACAACCAAGGACAAGGTCCTGCACATGGGTTGGGGCAGTGCAAATACAGGCCAGGTGGAGAATGTATGGAGAGCAGCCCTGAGGAAAAGGACTTGAGGGTGTTGGTGGACAAAAAGCTCATTATGAGCCAGTAATGTGTGCTTGCTGCCCAGAAAGCCAACCGTATCTTGGTTGAGGAATGTGATTCTCCTCCTATACTCCGTTCTCATGAGACTCACAGGACTGCATCCAGCTCTGGGGTCCCCAGGATAAGAAGGAGATGGAGCTATTGGAGCAAGTGCAGAGGAGGCCATGAAGATGATTAGAAGGCCAGAACTCCTCTCCTATGAAGAAAGGCTGAGAGAGTTGGGTTTGTTCAGCCAGGAGAAGAGAAGGTTCCAGGGAGACCTAATTGTGGCCTTCCAGTACCTAAAGGGGCTACAGGAAAGCTGGAGAGGGGCTGTTTATCAGGGAGTGTAGTGAATGGGGGAATGGTCTTAAGCTGAAGGAGGGGAGATTTAGATGAAATATTAGGAAAAAAATCCTTCCCTGTGAGGGTGCTGAGGCCCTGGCACAGGGTGCCCCGAGAAGCTGTGGCTGCCCCTGGATCCCTGGCAGTGTCCAAGGCCAGGTTGGATGGGGCTTTGGGCAGCCTGGGCTGGTGGGGGGTGTCCCTGCCCATGGCAGGGGGTTGGGACTAGATGGGCTTTGAGGATCCTTCCAACCCAAACCAGTCTGGGATTCTATGAAAAGACGTAACTCATTCAGTCACATTTTATAGATAGCTATCTGCTTGGTGAGTTTGATGTTGCTGTTTGTCTAGCAAAGGTTTGCACCCTGCAGGAACATAACACTGTTGTCATATTGTGACTTACATCAGTTAACAAAATATTTCGCACTCTTTAAAGAAGGAATTGTCTTTTACTCTGCAGTTCTATTACGAAAGGGGAAGGAATCCTCAGTCTGATATCCATTCAGAGTTCTTCCAATTTTGCAACAAAAATGTTTGATTTAAAAAGGAAACCAGTCATAAGCCGGTGAGTATGGTTGAGGGAACAGACCTCCCCACTGTTTCAGATGGCTTAGTGCTTTCTGCTGGAGAAAACAGCTGGGTTTGATGGATCACCAAGGAAATCCACCACAGCAAATGAATGCTGATGGTAGCTGCACAATTTAAGCCAACTGACTTTTCATGTTGCAATAAGAATTCAGCAAGCTCAGAAACTACCAGAGCATCATTAAATTTGGATATTTGATAGAGCAGCTTTGTGCAACAATTGAACTTCAGATTGGATTTTTCTGTCCTTCACCATTAATTTGGTGGATTTGTTATTAACCAAGAAAAAACCAACCAGGACAGAGAATCTTGCTAACTCTAGCTACCTAGAGATTACACACAGTTTGCTGTATTATGCAGTTGTTCTTTGCATATTTCATTGACTCGGGGGAAATATTAAAATTTCTAATTTCCATATTGCCAGATTATCGTACACTCTCCAATGATTGTTCTCTCTATTTTTTATGATCTGTCAATTTCCACACTATTTAAAAAGGCAATTTGACTGCCTTAATGCCAGAACAAATCTCCCAGGGTATTTTTTTTTCCTTTCCTTACACAGGAAAGGCTATTTTTATGACTAGAAACCTATCATTACCATTCTTTGAGCACCTTCCCTTGCCATTGCAGATAAACACTGAGTTTAACAGTTTTTAGCCTTGAAAAAAAAAAAAAAATTCAAATCTGCTCCCAGAAAGTCTTTGGTAAATATCATGTCACCATGGAGTGCCACATTAATAGAGAGTGTGAAATACAAGTGTGAAATCTATGATATATCTATACCCTGTGCTTTTATATGTCATAATATTTAGTTATCCACCACTAAGGAACTCACAAGATTTTTGAAGTGCAGTAAGCAATACTTTGCACATTTTACAGATAGGAAGATGGAAAAAAACACAAAATTGATGCAGTGGCTGGTAGGAGGTAAGGCAGCTTCTGAACTGCAGCTCTCAGAACTGATCTGCCATCTTCCTGTCCCACATACAGCTCAGTGCTTCCAGACTTGATCAAAATAAGAATGAATTAATAAGGCTGGATGAGGTAGAAGGCTTGGTAAGAGGAGATGCAGAGCTTGTCAACAGAGACACACATGTGAACATTTTCATGGAATCATAGAATCATTAAGGTTGGAAGAGACCTCAAGGATCATCCAGTCCAACCATCCCCCCACCTATTACCCACTAAACCATGGCCCTAAGTACCATCCAACCTATCCTTAAACACCTGCAGGGACGGTGACTCCACCACCTCCCTGGGCAACCCGTTCCAATACCCGACCACCCTTTCCCAGAAGAAATTTCTCCTCATCTCCAACCTAAATCTCCCCTGGCACAACTTGCAGCCGTTCCCCCTAGTCCTGTCACTGGTTATCTGCGAGAAAAGGCCGACCTCCAGCCACAATAATTAATGGTGGGAATTAAACGTGGATTTTTCAGTTCCCTTTTTAAGCCTCAGAGTTATTACTTGCTCCAAATCAAGTGACCTTAGATTTATTCATACAAGAACCTGCTATTACAGGGATGGAATAACAGCACTGGGTGTCCTGAAGCACCTGTTATGGCGAGTTCTGCCCATTGGTCATCATCCTCCAGTTCTCTACAAACCCAAGATTCATCTAAGCATGTCCTCAGTGTGGGATAACAAAAGCAACCACTTTCATTACCTACTGTGCTAGGTGCAGAGGCTTTCTGCACATCAGATGATCCCCAGGTAAATCGACAAGGCCACTCTTCTGGGAGCAGGGACTTTCTAGAACAGCGGTAGCAGAAATGGGTCTTGAGACATATTTCTTGAGTCATGCTGTAGGGCTGTTGCCAAAAGACTTTTCATCCAAGAAAACGGTGAATTGTGCACTCCTAGAGGACAAGTGTCCCTCTCGTGAGATAAGCAGTGTGGAAAAGAGATCAAATAATAGCAAAATACTCATCATGTTTTGGAAGCTATTAAACTCTTCACAGTGATGTGCTCCTCTGGCATGGGTGAAACTCTGTAGCCTGATAAATGAATGTCAACAGAAAATTTACCTCTTTTCTGCTATAGAGGAAAAAAAGTTGTAGAACCAGAGAGTAATATACCTGTTCAAGCTCTTCTCAGTTTTCATTAGTTCCTAATGAAAGCTTTGCAGACAGGGGAGGCAGCAATTAACAATTAATAGCAATTAACAATTATTCCTTCTGCTTGCTTCCTGCTTGAAAAAGGGAGACAATTAAAGTCTCTTATCCTGTCCCTGCTTTCTTCCTTCTCTACCTTGGGAATTATGTTATCAGGGAATCATCTTATTTAGCAAAGTACCTGCCTTTGCTTGAAGTAAATAGTTACTGCCTTAGGGATGCTTTTTTAGAGATGCCTGAAGATACAGCTGAGTACTTCCTTCTGAAATCTCACAAGGTGCTTTTCTATGTGTATAAATGTGTAAATAGTTGGTCTCGATTTAGGAGATAAGAAAGAACAGGAAAATCAGGGCACAGTAATGGATTAAGGCATGCCATAGGGAAAAGAAGATGGTGAGTATTGAAGAAAGAGTATTCATGGTATGGGAAGGAACAGGTGAAATATATATTTTTTTTAATTAATAAATTAATTTGTGTACTATACCTAAAAACCCCAAGTTTTACTATTAAGCCTAAGTCCACCCAGTCTTTTACAGGTGGAGCTCCCCGGTATATGTCTGGGATGTGGCTCTGTTCTTCAAGCTGTTCATCAGTGTCAGAGCAATGTGCTGCTCTGGGAGATGAACCCCACCTTACAGCAAGGCTTCTGAAGTTGGTTGGGTGCTCCTCTGAAACAGTGCTTCTATCTGCATCTTCTGCAGGAGATCTAGGACATGGCTGTCTGTGAATCTTGATTACATAGGCATGAGCTAAGAAAACAATTTGTTGAGCTTAACATAAGGATTCTAAAGAACCTAATGGGTAAAAAACAACAGACCCCTGATGAGAGAATAGAGAAAATCTGTTTCTGCTAGGCGTAAATCTGTAACGCAGACAGAGATGTTAACAGCTGCCCAAAAATGAATTGAATGGAGAGAGTTGCATGCTTAGGATATAAGAATAAAGATAATACAGCACGACTGGCAGAGAACCTATTTGAACTGAAGTCCTTTTGGACTGGGTAGCAGGACAAGTTCCCTGGAGATGGTGTTAAGACTGTGATGAATCACCATGTCTGGGCCTGCTTGTGGGCAGAAGGTCTTGTTAAAGGAAAAAATGTCCCTGAGGATGACACTAGCATGGGAGACTCTGATGGGCACCTGGGCAGAAAGTGGTGAGGCTGTTTAGGAAGGAAGAGCAAGTTTAAAAGAGCTTGTGGTAAAAACAAGTCTGCATTAAGATGATTCAGTTTCTGTTAAGTAGAAAGGTACATCAGAACTGGTCTGCAGTGAAGATTCTTGATTTCAAAGGGCCCATGGTTTCTTTATGTCAGTTATGTGAAAACTACGTGGAATGGGAGTAGGAAAAAATATTAGGACTCTGAAATCAGCTAAATCAATTTTTATCCCCAAAGCAACTTTATGGTGAGATTTTTCTGACTTCAGGCTTCCAAATCTTAGACACATTGACAAAGTTAGATGTCCTCTGGAGACATCTGTCTCTTTTCTACAGAAGGCAATTCATCCCATCCTAGGTAACGGCCTTAAATAGATGAGATAAACTGCCCTCTGGAGGTGCTTGTCTCCTTCCTTGGCTATAGAAGGAATTTAGATGTGGTGCATATGCCTGAAAAGCTAAAATTAAGTGCTGTCTATAGACCATGGTGTGAGGAACTGAGAAACCTACAAAGGTGGGGGATTGAGGAAGTAGGGCATTAATTAGCAAAGAAAGCAACATGTCAAGGTTATGAAAATTTAGAACAGAGTAAGAATGCGTATATTTCACGTGGTAATTCTGGAAACATTTGTAAAATACCTATATCGCCAGAATGCAGTCACTAATAAAGCAGGTTTTTAACACAATTGATAATATCAGATACATCTGAAGGTATTTCCCATCACCCAGCAGCAAACACCTGAAAACTTCAGAATTCAGATCTATTTGGGTGCTAAAATTTAACTATGTGTTTATGTGACTGGATAGTTACAGAGTTGTGCTGGTGAACCTCCTGTTTTTTGGCAGTGGGAGAAGGACATGGCATTTAAAATTTTTAAACATTTTTTTTTAATAGAGCAAAAATACAGTACGTCAAACTTTCATCCAGCTGAAAAGTGTGGATAACTGGTGACAAAACTGAAGCGAGGTCAGTAGAAAAAGACTGGTTAGCTTTTATGGAGGAAATATGGGCATGTTAGCAGAATGCTTTAGATTGGAGAGATCTAAACCAACCTGGTCAACCATAGAGTTACTTGTTTAGGTCTCAGAAACATCTTTGCATGTGTCTGCATTTGAATTCATTAGCTATCTTTTTCAGTTCATCACAGAATCACAGACTGGTTGGGGTTGGAAGGGACCTCTGGAGATCATCTAGTCCAACCCCCCTGCTAGAGCAGGATCACCTAGAGCACATTGCACAGGATCACATCCAGGCGGGTCTTGAATATCTCCAGAAAAGTAGACTCCACAACCTCTCTGGACAGCCTGTTCCAATGCCCTGTCACCCTCAGCGTGAAGAATTTTTTCCTTGTATTGAGATGGAGCTTCCTATGTTCCAGTTCGTGCCCATTGCCCCTCACCCTGTCACTGGACACCATTGAGAAGAGTCTGGCCCCTTCCTCTAGACACTCACCCTTTAGATATTTATAAGTATTGATGAGATGCCCTCCATCTGGTTTCTTTGTATTGCTTCTGTATGTCTCCGAGGCATGGCTTTCAAATACTCAGGTGAGTAATTTCTCTAGAATGGAGATGTTCTGGGTTTGGTCTGGTGGCGCTTAGCTTGGCTTATGTATGATTGCATGCAAGGTGACTTGTGGGAGACACAACAGTTCTCTTGCTGTGCATGTGGTATGAATAAGTGTCTGCCCTTGTCTCCAGGACTACTGGCAGCTCCCATAAGTGATTTCAGTGTAAATCCATGTGCAAATGAAAAAATATGATCCTTTTCTCCTTTCTTTCCCAAGTGTTTCTTCCTACCCATCCCAAAACACAGACGGAAGACCTCATGCATCCAGGCAGATAGATATATTGGGAAAAGGAGCCAGCTGAGATATAAGATGGCTTTTTAATGTGGGTTAGTCTTTAAAGAAATTAATTTCCTGACTGCCAAAATACTCACAGCACAAATGAGAAAGCAGAAATGACACATGGAGGGGATGGGACCACTCACTGAAGCAGGAAGAGTGCTGACACTGAGGTGACAGTGCAACCTTGGCTTGTGGGTTAAGTGTATTAAATAGCTCCATGTTTACTATGGACCACAAACCTATTTGTGGGCAGTTATGACAAGTAGATAAAGCACAGAAGTTCATATTAACTCTCTCCTATAACTTCTTCACACCTCTATGCTCAGAAACTACCAACCAGGCTGGGTGACTACGGAAGAGATATTGCTGAATAATACCGTATGTCTCACTAACACCGATCTGTGAATGTAAGAGATATTCTGTAATTAATCTTTTAGAAACAGGCAATTAATACTCCAAAGACTGTAATTTATATAGCTTCTGTCAACTTTATCATCCAGATCGGAGGATAAAAGATAGGGGTTGCAAGGATCTGAGAAGAAAGCAGCCCACAAATCTTTGCTGGAAGCTCCGTGGTGAGGAAGCCAGCTGTAAACTGTTCATCAGTCTTAGAGGAGCTGCCTGGACCGGTGTGGTTATCACCCCATGCATTCCTCCAGAGACAGAAACAACAAAAGAGGTGTGGACCTTGGTTGTCCAACTAAGGCTAATGGAAGCGTACATGTGAGTATCTGCAAGCATGTTGGTGTCTATGATTGCATCTGGTACAGTCAGTGGAGCTGTACAAGCAGAGATACAGGTGTGACTTGTCAACATAGGCATCTACCACTCTCTAAGAGACCCCCAAATGCCACTTCTAGGTGCTGCTCCAAGAGGGTATGACTTTTCCTTGGATTTGCCAACCCATTCACTTCTTGGATGCCCTGTGGTGATCATTAGCTCCAGCCTTGGCTGGAGTCAGGTGAGATGCTCTCTGCCCAGGCACCTGAAAATTAAATAACACTTATCCTAGTGCTGCCCTGCTCTGTCCTCAGTGGCTGCAAGCCTCAGCCCACAGGTTGCCTGACTGGCCCAGACTTCCCTCTTCTCAGCTCCTGTAAGACAAGCCTGGTCTGACTGGAGTCAGAAGGGATAAGATTTCTCAAGAAAATGCATGATGCTGGATCCTCAAGCCTTTTTCTCTACAATCCCATCAGTCAGACTTCCCTTTGGCTGGTCTTTTCTGCTTCTAATCACATCTTAAAACCAGGGTGGTCATTACTTAGTGCAATAAGTAAGGAAGGTACTACTGAGCTGCAGGCAGAGATGTCCACTTCACAGACTAAGATTTCCATCAGTATTGCATCTACAGTGTAAAATAGTGTCTAGGATACATTTTCAGACCATTTCTTTCCAGCTGTGTATTCTTTGAAACATCACCAAATTTCACTGTTATTTCAAAAGTTAAAGTCCTTTTCTTTCCAATTCTAAAAATCCAGCAAAGTATACACTGGATTATCCGAACCAAACCTGTCTTCATGTGCCTGTCAATAATACTAATATATGAAAAAAAGCAGCAAACACTTCCTTTCCTCACGTCTCTAATACTCTATCAGTAAAAAATAAAGACAGATTTGTCTGAAATAAGTTACAATTCAGAATGTCTTTTCCTATTCTACATGAAAGGACTCATCTTCAAAGCAATCTGCACAAATCCCATTAACAGCAATAACAGAATTTGTGCGAGTAACTCCCCAAACACCACTTTGAACATTAAGCCCTTTACTTAATTCAATATCAGATAAAAAACGATCTAAGGAAATGCAAAGACTTGATATTCCGGTTTGTGTTTCACAATGGGCTGGAGACTCTCGCACACAGAGACGCACGTACATAGACACTGCAGCTTAACGATTGTAAATGGAAACAAAAAGCTGTTTCTTATTAAAGGAATTCAAAAGAAAAAAAATATTGAAAGAAAAAGCGCCCCCCCCCAAAAAAAAACAACCCATAATTCAAAATGCCTATGCAATAGCAGCTCCATTCCCAGAAGAGAAACAAAACTTTGGAACACATTTCTGAACATATTGTATTGGGTTTCAGGGGAATGGTGACAGAAGACAATATCCCCTAACATTGGATGCATCATTCAGCAGTCTGCAGTTAGATTTCCAGCATCTTCTCCACTTTCCATCCTGTTGCCTGTGTCATCAGGCACTAGGCATCCTGGCTGGCTCCAGCTCATTTTGAAGTCAAAGGAACGACTGTCCTCACTAGACATGGACCAGACCCATCCATCACACGCACCCCAAGCTTTCCTGCGTCTGTACTTATTGGTAAGAACCCTCTTCGAGACCTGTGGGCGCAATCTTTTCCTCCACCCTCCTCATTGCCAACAA
This sequence comes from Psophia crepitans, assembly GCA_013399095.1. Lineage (NCBI taxonomy): Eukaryota > Metazoa > Chordata > Aves > Gruiformes > Psophiidae > Psophia > Psophia crepitans. The sequence continues at coordinate 2,702 of VWZZ01000846.1, read as the reverse complement.
ATATTTGGGCCTGGACTAGTTCGTTTCTGCCCTGTCCTCCCACAGCCAGCATGTCCTCTTACAGAAATTCAGATTTCATTGGAATAACGCCATGGCCAATGCACCATCCCAACCGCCCTCTTACGGACACAGTGTTCCAAGCCAGCTGAAGGAGAAGAAAGGTTTTTAATTGGCTTTTGAGGTGCATTGGAGATCCTTAAGCAGGGGAAATAGGGAAAAGGATTCCTAATATTGCACTGCTATGCTGTGTGAAGGGCAAGAACATCCTGGTCTGCCTCAGTGGTTCATGTACTGAGACAGGACAACAGGACTTTTTGACTGGAAAGAGGTGTATGGATTTATTCCAAGTTCTTGGTGGAAGATATTCTCATTATTTATTCCTTGTAATAACATGAACTAGATATGAAGTCAAGCTCCAAGGCACCAGCAGCTGTAGATACTGGACAAACACAGAACAAACTGAGGCATTTTTCCCCAGTGATATGATACTTTAAGGCTTTAATTCACCCTAACATGGGTCCTTTGAGGCATTTATACCAGAAGCAGAGCAGTCCTTACATGGTTCCCATGTTCCCAGGTCTCCTCTCCTTTTTTGGTTGTCTCTATAATCTTCATGACAGAGCATGAAAATGAGATGCCAAAGGCCAGGCACTCAGAAGCAGGGCATTGACCGATAGTAGCTGGGGATCTGCTGTGCTCAAGCCCTCCCTGTCTAGGTAAATTTCCCCTGTGGAGGCTGTAAAGTAGAAAGCTTCTTTGGCAAAAATGCAGTTAAGGTCAACCATACATCTAGGAGCTCAGCAGAGCTTGCGGAATTCCTGTGCAAACTCAGACTTAAAGATTTATAGTTTGGATGTTTGAGAAGCCTTCCAACTATGAACAAAAGTGAATTTCAGAGTAATGATTGTGTTTTGGTGTGGTGATCTCCCCCAGCACACTCTTCCCTAGACGCGTATGTGATATTACCTTAAACCCATGGAAACAAAGTTCCCGACAGCTGCAAGGTCTCCAGGTCTCCGTAACAAGTCCATAACAGTGATAATAACACTTTTCTCCCAAAAAAGTCCTTGCCTTTTGCTACATCTCACCACAAGAGACTCCAAATTGCCTTGGCAGGGAACATCTTCTGAGAACCCTGCATGAGCCTGAAGGTTTACGGAGGCAAGTTGTTCCTTCTACACCTCCAGCTGATACACATGGAAAGACAGCGTGGGCTCTCCAACACACGGACATAGTTCACACCCAAAATAGCAGCAGCAAACCTCAGACTAAGCACACACCAACAGTAGTTCCTCCACATTTAACTTAGTTACATCAATTAGCTGGAAAATTTTATAGAAATGGGTGGATGCTCTATGGGTAATGTCAGCAAGAGGACCAGACTGAGGTCTTTCACTCTTGTCTGAGGGGACGGAGACTTGTACATAAAAGAGAAATCTGCACATGAAACGACAGGGCTTTAACCTGCTGTCTACAACAGCCCCAATACAATAAAGCTGTTAGCTGTAGAGCTGTTTGCATGTGACTACGAGCCACAGACACACTTAGAAAGAGTGCAAAAATGAAGATGATTTGGGGAAATTAGTTAACTGGCGCCTACACATTCATACATAAGATTCACTTTCTCATGAGTAAAATTAGAGGTGTATCTGTCCTTAAGTTTTGTGGTGAGTGGAGTCAAGGGCCCTGGTGTTGGGCTGAGACCTGCTTGCTTTCTTTCCTTTCTTTTACTTCCCTCCCTTTCACTCTGTGCAGACTCCACATTTACATGAAATATTTACATTGGTTCTTATGGAGACTTTCAGGTTTATGTACGTTAACAAAAAGGGGCTCTTAAATTAAAAGCTCTGTTTAGGGCAGAGAATAAAAGATTACTGTTAATCCTGAGCTGTGTCAGGGAAGAGGTCAATGTCTTCTCTTGGACATAAAAGGCAGGTTCCAGAGAGCCATCACCTTGGAAATCCCACCCAGAGCAGGATTATCAAGAGCTAACAGCTCTTCAGGAGCTAAGGACTCTTCCTAGCTCTCTCTCTAGCTAGTGGGAGTTGTCCACTAAAGGAGACTCTATTATTGTAACCCGGTCTAGTGGAGGGTGTCCCTGCCCATGGCAGGGGGATTGGAACTAGGTGATCTATAAGGTCCCTTTCAACCCAAACCATTCACATATTCACAGACTGGTAGGGCTTGGAAGGTCCTTCTAGACATTATCTAGTCCAACCCCCTCCACTAGAGCAGGATCACCTGGAGGATGCAGGACAGTGGCCATGGAAGTCAGAATTCACTAAAGAATGTGGAACAACTCACCTGCCGAATCAACTAGCTCTGAAAATAGATGGGGCTGGAGCGTTGGGCCCGTACCTGCCTGTTGCCTCTCGCCGAATCCCAGGGCGGAGGGAAAGGACGGCTGCCATGCCCTCCCTCCCGCCGTGCAGGGCCTCACGGCCTGCAGCATGCATAAGGGGGAGCTGGGTCCACCGGTCCACGGCACTGCTGTCAAACGGGCTGGACTGCGCTCACTGCGTGCTGCGCTGCCACGCCATGTGAGGCCATGCCTGGGTGTCCGGGGGGTCCGTGGTGATGTCAGCTACCCACTCGACCCATCTTGAAACACGGACCAAAGAGTTTAGTATGTGCATGAGTCAGGGGTCATCCCGAAAGCCCATCGCACAAAGGTGAGAGCTGGAGCAAAAAAAAAAAAAGAA
>VWZZ01000843.1:29347-41743 GCA_013399095.1 Psophia crepitans | reverse complement strand
GTGTCAGGAAGATGGAGCCAGGCTCTTCTCGGTGTCATTAAGTGATAGGACAAGGGGCAATGGGTCCAAGCTGGAGCATAGGAGGTTCTATGTTAACATAAGGAAAAACTTTTTCACCGTGAGGGTGACAGAGCACTGGAACAGGCTGCCCAGAGAGGTTGTGGAGTCTCCTTCTCTGGAGACATTCAAAACCTGACTGGACACATTCCCATGTGATATACTCTAGGTGGTCCTGCCCTGGCAGGGGGGTTGGACTAGATGATCTTTCGAGGTCCCTTCCAACCTCTAATATTCTGTGATTAAAACATGCTTCAAAAATGGTGACGTGGGTTCATCACCCCTCTCTGTCAACAGCATCCTGCAGGGCGGAAGCTCATAGCAAGAACACTTTGTCCACCCCCGTCCTCAAAAATTTAACTCTAAGCTTCATTAATCACAGACTTGCCACTGAAAGGAACACAGGAGCTATCAAAATAGCGCATACAAGTGCTTCATCTAATCCAGCATGCTGTCTGTTCATTAGTCTGTAGCAGATGGTTTGACAGAAGGTGCAAGAAATTTGTCAGTGGACAATTCTGGAGTAGGAAAGTGTCTTTTTAGTTGTTCGATCTAGTCTGCTTACATTTTGAAGCCCAAGGATTTGTAGCAGAAAGAATTTAAAAATACTGAAGTAATTTAAATATTGTATGCATATATTACATTTAAGCATATAATATTTTGTTGTAGAAATATCAGCATCTTCTCATTACTCAGATATTTTTGTCAGTTAATTACATAAACTGATGACACACCATCTATAAACTTCTTGCATACTTGAGGGTTTTTGACTTTATTACACAATCTTTACTCTTCTATCAAAAAGGGTAGACAGAACACACAATTCACTTTCCTCATAAAGGCTACTATTCTGCATATACTTCTAAGTGGAAAAAGTTGAAAAGTGCCAATCTTCTCAATCTTGCTTTATACAGAAGCTTTTCCAAAGCCTATTTATCACTGTTGCCAGTCTCTGACTTGTATTCCTGCTCTCTTTCTGGACAGCAAATGGCTGTATGTAAACAGAGATCTTCGTGTCTTTGCTGACAACTAATTCATATGGTTGGGCCAGGAAAAAAATAATTTCGAAGGCTATCTTACCTTATCAACCCATCAACACAGAGGAATACTTACTCTGATGTCTCTACAGTGTATATGAATTTTATTTTATTCCTTTTGTTGAAGAAGTAGATCCTAATATATGTCAGGATTGAATTTCACACAACACAAACTTATTCAGAGTCTTCTGTAACATCCAGTAAGCAAAGTAACCTGCCATCTGCAAGCGTACTGACATTAACTTTTCACCCAGCACAGTACCACCATACTTATCAGCAGGTAGCAGTTTAACGATGACCTTTTGCACTCTTTTTCAAACACAGTTTTTATGATACAATAAAAAGCTATAGTTTTAACCTACTGTAAACATTACTGTAATAATTCCACAGTCCCACAAACTGCATAGAAAGAACTACCTGCCACAGCAATGCTCAAATATGGCTTACCTGGCATATTAAGGATAAACCTATTCTTCCCCCCTCTGAGGGGGAAAAAACCCCACACAACCTAAGCAATTTACCTTTGACAACAAAGGAAACCAGCTCAGCCATTTCCTCCTTTTTTTTTTTCACCTTTTAATAGTAGCAGAAATGAGAAGCAGACTCATAATACTACAGATTGCTTCAGACATCATCTGAATTTCTGAGATGGATTCAGTGGCCTAAGTACCATCAGACTTTCATCACTCACAAATTTTTCTAGAGTCCTGGAGGCAGCAAATGGATCCTCCCAAGGGATAGGAAACATAATCAGGTTGTTCAAAGAATGGAGACTCATTTGTGAATAGCAGGACCTTAGATACTGCTACCATGTACCTCAAAGCTAGGTATTAGCATGTGAATTGCTAGGCCAGAATTATTAAGGGAAAAAAGACTCCACAGCAATGCTTACAAGGCAGAAGAAAGCAAGCAGTGATAGGAAAAAGAAAGCATAAAAATTACTTTAAAGACAATGAAAAAAAGGCAGCTATAGCAACCTTCCCTTCCCACAGTGTGTCTCCACTAATAACTTTGACTGTAGGAACTAAGGGAATCTTTTTTTTTTCCCCATTTTTATAATTAATAACACATTTTTAACCCACCCCTCCAAAACTCTTTAAATATGTTTATAAGTTTAAATGGTAAATTCACTCAAAAAAATCAGTGAAAAGCTGGCAAAAGGCAATCATGCCATAATATTATATACCTGTATTTACACAGAACTCTGCGCACTGTTCAATTTGTGAGAGATAAGAACATGTTCTTGACTGTTCCTTTAGGCCTCATATTTCTGTAAATCGTATTAGCATTTGCAGCTGAAACACAATGCAGAGTTCAGATGGAACAGTCTTGTTTCCCCACCCTGTTTTTATGAGAGACTGTTAAAAAACTAGAAATAATAACAAGAGAGAGAGAAGAAGAAGAAGAAAAGAATCCCCTAAACTACAGCTTTTGGTCTCTTGAAGTTGTATTTTATTAAAATACAAAAATAGGAACCTTGAGCAACATAACTGTGTAAAAGAAGAATTCAAGCTGGTTTGTTGCCTGTTGACACTACTTAAAAAGCTCAAACCCAAATCTAACCCACAACTATGTCCATGTAGGAACTGTTCTTTCTTCTGGACCTTATTTCCAGCCCACCAATCTTGAGCTGCTCCCTAGGAAGAAGAACATCCACATGGTCTAAGGACTAATAAATCATTGAGAACAACTTCTAAATAACATCACTAACAAATTCCTATTTGCATAAGGTTGTACAGCTTTAGCTCCCTGAAAAACAACCTGTTATTTCCCCATTACTTCTGAGCCATGTCCACACTGGAGAACAAAAAGGACAAGAAGCAAGCCTGAGCACCAAACCCCAACTGTCCATACTGCTCACCAGTCAGCTTGCCCATGGATCTGATTTCATTCTCTCTATGACAGAGCTGCTCCAGACTGAGGTCAGCCTGCATCATATCCAGGTCCTGACCTGTGGACGTAGCAGTACAGTGGTGAGCCATGGAAGCCTGACTTCTGCTGGAGGCAGACCTACGCTTCTCCGTCTCCCAACTTTTAGCTGCACTCCAGCTTCTGGCTCTGTCTCCTTTTCCTCCTCTTCGTTACATCTCAGAAGCTGCTCTACTTGGATTATACCTTCTTTGAGGGTAACTGCCCTTCTCTCCTCCTTTCAGAAACATTCAATCTGATCCAAAAGACAACAGTCAGGGCTAAAATATACAGACAGCTGTTCTCTCTTCCTTTTAGGATGGCAGTGTTTTCCATCTAGTATACAAGATACTGTATGAATACAAAAAAAATGGAAAAAAAATTATGTATTTTTACCTTCTGAGATGATATTAATATGCATTTTATGAACTGCAAGAGCAATATCAAGCAATCCTTTCCTTCTGAAGGGCACCAGCTTGTGTTCTCATGAGATTACTGTAAATGGCCATAGTCCATTTTCTTGCCATGCGTAGACTGAGGAAGAAATATCACTGCAGCATGACTTTCCTAAGCTTATGTGGTGACAGAAAGTCCTCACTACATCTTCCAATGTTGTTCCTAAACAGGAAAAATCAGCCCTACAAAATTCTCACATTTCTGACACTCAGTGCCCAGACTTACCATGTTTGCTGCTTTTTCTTCTCAATGGACAAACTTTGAGAAGAGTGAAGAATCAGTCCCAGGTGATTTACAACTAAAAAAGTAGTTACAGCTAACAAACGTCAGCGTGCCATGAAACAGGATAACGCAGGGTCTTTCCAAGAATGTATTCAAATTAGTAGACAGAGTTATATGCTGTACCTCAACAGGGACACTGCTGATTTTCAACAGGCTTTAACTGCCCTCATTTCACTTCTCTCTTCAATGGTAACTTCTCTCTCTTCATCCTTTATTATGCTCTTCATTCACCCCATCGCTATCCAGATCTCACCCCCTCCAGTGCCTTCACGTCAATCTATCAATTTTTGTTAATTTAGATTTTATGTTTATTTTTGCAGTCTCTGCTTTTCCTTTTTATCTCCCTCTCTGGGATTTCACCTCTCATCTCCTGTTTATAAAGTAAGACTAAACTATTGAGAACATACAGCATGTCAATATTGGTAGCACACTTATGCTGTAAGAGTTAATTATGATTAATCATTATTATCAGGCAACAGTTTTCTATTCTTTCTGCAGTGAAAAGAAATAGGATATTGACTTTCATTTGTTATGGGACAATAGCCTATTTGCATGGTATGGATTAATTTCAAGATGACTTCTGTAATGTGCCTTCCAGGTAAGACTGCTAAATGACAGTACAACAGGTGAGAACTGAAATAACATTTCATGAAACCCATCCCTACTTAAACTGAGTCAAACATTGTGTTGGAGTATGAGATTCCACAAGTATTTTTAATAGAAGGAGAATGAGCTTTATATTTTCAGTATATGTTAAAGCCCAAATCCCACATGTGACTGCACTCCTTGTACCAACTCTTGCAAAGATATTCAGGATATTAAGCTCTAAGATACACACTCATCAAAACAGCCTGCCTGAATAAATTGTAGCTATTACTGCTTTCAAAATACCCATGAAAACTTAGAATTTATGAAAAAAAATGTGGTCTGATATTTTATTAAAGATAAACCAATATTTTTTAGGAGTCTCCTGTTGACACTAGGCATTCCAAGGAATATTATCTGGCTTCAGCACATGTTTTAAACTTCTTACACACAAACAATTTTCTTTTTTTTTAAATATATCTCCTTAAGGAGAGCATCAGAATCCCAAGTGCTGCAGAATAATTAAAATACAGATTTCAGGTCCGCTTTGCTAAAGCTAAGAAGCTTATATGATCACGAGGCCTGCAAACATCTCTCTCTTCCTCTCCCAATAGTCTTCAACTGCTTGGCAGATATTACTGATTTTTGACAGGATAGCAACTTCAAAGGTAGTGAAATTACTACATGCATTATGGAAACAGATGGCCAAGTGAAGAACAAGCTCCAATAAATGCCCTGAATGAGCTAAAGGCTGGGGTATGGATTCACATCCTATTACGCATTAGCAGAACACACATGGAGAGAAACTTTACCTTGCCTTCAACACCGTAAAACCATTGATCATAATCATCAGATAAACCATAAGATAAAGATTCATAAGAAAATGAGGTAATAAGCTCCAGACCTCACAGGATCGCAGGCTTGATGTTTTTGATGATCACAGTTAATCAGGAGACAGAAGAAATAGGCAAATATAATATGAAAGATGAAGATTATGATATTTTATTTTTAATTTTAAATCTTCTAACAAAGATTCTCTAATGAAACTTCTAATAGCCAAAACAACCTCTCTCTCAGAATATGTATTGCTACAAATATTTAAAATGAGAAATGCATATAACCTTTTATATACCTAAAATGTAGAATTTTAAAGCACTGAAAATGTTAATCTAATAACAGAGTTGGAAGTGTATCTATAGACTAAACAGGATCCGTTACACAATTTCAGAACAAATTCTGATTAAATTAATTCATATAGCTTTCCTTCTAACTCATTTCAAAACTCATCACACTGGGGAAAAAAAATAAATTACTTCTGTGTTAAACAGCAATGTACAGAATTACCCACTTAACAATCATAGAATCATAGAATGGTTTGGGTTGGAAGAGACGTAAAGATCATCTAGTTCCAACCCCACTGCCATGGGCAGGGAAACCCTTCACTAGACCAGGTTGCCCAAAGCCCCATCCAGTCTGGCCTTGAACACTGCCAGGGAGGGGGCATCCACAGCTTCTCTGGGCAACCTGTTCCAGGTCCTCACCACCCTCACAGGGAAGAATTTCTTCCTAATACCTAATCTAAATCTGCCTTCCTTCATCTTAAGGCCATTATCCCTTGTCCTATCACTGCACTCCCTGATAAACAGTCTCTCTTCATCTTTCCTGTAGGCCCCTTCAGGTACTGGAAGACTGCTATAAGGTCTCCCCGGAGCCTTCTCTTCTCCAGGCTGAACAACCCCAGCTCCCTCAGCCTGTCCTCCTAGGAGAGGTGCTCCAGCCCTCTGATCATCTTCGTGGCCCTCCTCGGGACTCGCTCCAGCAGTTCCATGTCTATCTTGTACTGGGGACCCCAGAGCTGGACACAGTACTCCAGGTGGGGTCTCACAAGAGCGGAGTAGAGGGGTAGAACCACCTCCTTCAGCCTGCTTTTGATGCAGACCAGGACACAGTTGGCTTTCTGGGCTGCAAGTGCACATTGCTGGCTCATGTTGAGCTTTTTGTCCACCAGTACCCCAAATCCTTCTCCTCAAGGCTGGTCTAAATCCATTCTCCACTCAGCCTGTCGCTGTGCTTGGGATTGCCCCAACCCATGTGCAGGACCTTGTACTTGGCCTTGTTAAACTTCATGCATCTCACATGACCCCACGTCTCAAGCCTGTCAAGGTCCCTCTGGATAGCATTCCTTCCCTTCAGCATGTTGACTGCACCATACAGCTTGGTGTTGTCAGTGCTGAGGGTGTACTTGATCCCACTGTGCATGTTGCTGACAAAGATGTTAAACAGTCTACACTGCTATAGTACAATTAAAAGCAATTGTTATGTTACATGTTGTCTGCCATTTCACCCTCAGTGCCAACAGTAACTGCAGGATTGTTTGTGGTATTTCATCACAGGCACAGAGGTTAAAGTCATGCTCTTGTCCAGTAGCAGTAAGGGTGTCACTGTCAACAAGTAAGGCTGCTTCTAACATAAGAGAAAATTAACTTGCTTTCTGGAACCATCAGTTTGTATTTCCTTTATACCAAGGACAAAAGTAGGTAGCATTGTTTCCAAAGAACAGCAGCATCTATTCAAATTATTTTTGCTTTTGTACAGAATTAGATTTTTAATAAATACATCTGAAAGAAAATCTTAAGTAATGAAAAGGATGTAGTAGCTAATTTCATCCCTAAAAAACACCTCCAACACTCCACCATGTTGTTTTTATAAAACTTGTCAGGTACACACATGATGATCACAGTGAAAGTCCTGCAGCGAATGAATACAGGTGCTCTGTTCCCACATAAAGCTTCCACAAGTTCAGATAAAGATTCTTTTTCAGAGATCTATTGTGCAAACAGCCTGTCTCTGAAAACCAATTACTATCTAAATAAGAATACACCTAGTATTCAATTCAGAAGACAGCAATACCCTATAGCACTGCTGAATGTCTTTGCTCCCTTACATATGTAGCACACCGAAAAGCTCCAATCTCACTCTGGAGAGGTGCTCTGGTGTGGATTCCTATGCCAAGTTTGTACGCCTTCTCACAGACTGTCTGGAGGCCTTGCAATTTCTGCTCCAAGACAAACCAGGTACTATGATGCAAAGAATAAAATAAATCCACATCCTAACAATCACTCATTTACAATGATGACTGACTCTTGTATTTAAACTCCTTTCAAAGTACTCTAATTATCCCTGCTCTTACGTAACTTAAATAAAACAAAATGCTCTACCATGAAGCATGGGCTAATATTTCGACATTATTAACACTATTTGTCTTATCACATGCTTTGTTTCAGCTCATTTAAAAATATGATGAGGGATTTACAAGAATCTTTTTTTTCTAAAGTACAGATTTTCAAGAATTGAGTCTTAAGTATGAGAGTGAACACATACTACATTTTTACCTCTATGCATTTAGACATCTGCCTAAGTCACCTAAGGAGATGTCTTTATTGACATTAATAATATAAAAAAGTCAATAAAAGCCATGACTGTTGCCAAGGCTATACTGGGAAAGAAAACTTCAATTACCAGGGCTGGAAATCCAGGCTGTTAATTTAGTTCTCATCTCCTGTGACTGTAGTTATGAAAAATTCTCCCATTGTTTCTCCAGCCTGACACTGCCCTCTATAGCAGTCTCCTGCTATAGATGTTTGCAGCGGTGACGCTGCTAGCACAGAACAGAGCGAGTGGTCATCTCATGAACAGAGTGTTCTGTGGAAAATGGGTTTTGATGATACATTGAGGTCACTTCCAACCTTAATGATTCTATTCTATTCTATTCTATTCTATTCTATTCTATTAGTACAAATATTAGTGACCAATCACTTAAACTGGTGGAGCTGCGATGAGATTACCCTACTGATTTCTAGTCTAGGTGAGATAACACTCAAGCAGGAGCCACGGCACTCCTTTCAGGGCCAGTTTGGTATATATAAGGTCAGTCATGGATTTCTTTCTAGAAGAAAAGAAATGTAAAGCCATCCACCTCATACAGAAGTTGAAGGAACGCTGACTTGGAACAGCACTGTGTGCAATTTCAATCAAAGTTCAAACATGTAAGTCCTGAAATGTAGCATGGAGCCTGTCAGGAACTCATGGAAGGTACTGCAGAATTTCACCAGCAAACTGTAAACCTTTCAAAAACCTCCACAGGGCTGCATGCAAAGACTATTAAAGTTCAGGAAAGCCAGCAAAAATTCCTAAGCAATACCATAATGAAATCTATCCTTAGGTTCACAGGTATTTAATGATTAATACTGACTGGTACCATTCTACCACATATTATTTTGATATGTTCATATAGACATATTCACACAGCACACAAGTTATTTCTACCAGAAGTCATCAACATCAGGAATCTAACAGTATTCAGAAATTGACTCTAAGGATAAATGTGAAATGATAAGCATTCCACATTCAAGATGATACTGATACTGCAACAGAGCAATATCCAGCAACAGACTGTATTATAACAATGCTTTTTTTCGGCCCACTTTTAAGCCAAGCCCATAGCTCAGGAGACTCAAGTAAGTACATACCAGGTTGGAGGATCATTTCAGACTTTGTTGTTTGTTGATGCTGTTCACATACAACATACATAAACACTCACTAGGACAGCTGTTGGAACACAAACTTCACAAGTTTCCCAAGTCCAAAATAGAAGACCTAGCTAGCAAGCACAGGCATGGTCTCTATTTCAGTTCCATAGGAGAAGCTGAGAGACACACAACTCAGACCGTCCTACAAACTGGTGATAATGGTTTTCTTAGAAAAGCAGCTTCTGTTCTAGACCTTGATCCAACACGAACAGAAAAAGAATCTGTACCCGGGCAGGCTTCACACCCAGATGAGTGTTGTCATCACTGCATTTCAAAGTATAAGGATATGGGCAGAAGCACCTCTTTTTCCCAAATGTCCCATTAGCCCTCATCATTTAACTGAGTGGAAAATAGTCAGTGAATTTGGACTAAGTCTGTAAACAGCCTGGTATCAAGCAAGCAAAGAAAACCTCCACATAAACTAGCTGCCCCCTAAATTAACCACCGATCTAGACTGGCTACTTATATCAGCAACAAGTATGTCCAAAATTATCATAATTATGCATACTAACATCTAAAGAGGCTATTAAACATCATTTGGGTTTTAAGTCAATTTCAAACTACAAAGCATTGGATTCACCTTGAACGTGGGAGGCAAATTATCTCACATTTGTTCTTACAATTCCCTCTGAAGCATCTTATATTAGTTATTGTCACAGACCCCAGGTTTAATTTAGCACAGCTGTTCCAACATTCACTCCTTCAGGTCATAAAACTGAAAGTGTACGATCTGCATTATGAAATTCTGTCCTATAACAATAATGTTCAAGCTAGTGACAGCCTTTCTGTACACACTACGATAAGCAAACCAATCACGAGTCTCACAAGTGCACTCCCAGTTTTATGTTCTTGTCCAAATTCAGACTGCAATTTATTATATGAATCACTGCTCTCCTGGTCTGCTTGCAGACATATGATGATCTCCCCTTCCAAGATTTTGATCTTAACAATCCAATATAAATTGCTTTAGCAACTATACAAATCATTCTCAAATACTGTCAAATCAAATAAAGCCTTTATACCCTCCTCAAAATTTTGATTCTTTTATGAAAATGTAATGTCATTAGTTTATTTTACCATAATGACGTGTTAACAGGAGATTAATACAAACTGAGAAAAACATAAACAAACTAAGTAGTCCACTTCTGAAACAGAAAACACCATCTTAAAACCCCTAAAATATTAGCAGTGGTAAAATTTAAAATCTCAAATATGTAATCCAGAGTTCAGTGAGCCTGCAGAAGAGGTTTATACATGTCAAGAATATCTAAGACTCACATACACATTACAGGACTAAATAAAATACTAAAAACCACCAACAAAAAAACACCATACATTTGATTTCTTCCTGAGTGGAAGCCCACTACAATTAATAAAAGCCAATGAGTATAACTGTCAGATGTTTCCATCATTATAAAATGGCAGATGCTATCTGGAAAAGTAAGTTAAATTATTTATCAAACAATTTCAAATATCATCAAATTCAGTGCAGCCAGCCATCCAAACGGCTTCTAATAAATTATTTGATATGGCTCTAATGGAAACCATGAGTTATTCAGAAGCATTTGCTGTTAAGCATCATCAAACCAATGTTTTGAAATTCTACCCAGAGACGTCCAGAAGTGACATACTATGAATCACATTACAAATATATTCTCCTGCTTTTGAAATATTATCAGCAACATCCAAGAATTTACACAAATTAAGAAACAAGTAATTTTGGCAGTCATGTGTCACGACGGAAAACATGCAGATTTTTATTCTGCACAGCCTAAAAACACTTTTTTTTCCTGCTGAATGAAAAAAGGTGCCCACACCATTTACAACATCACAGACATCATAAATATGAGCCAAGGCTTCTTCAGAGCATTAAACAATGCCTATATAGTACAAAGGCAACTTCTCAGTAATAACAGGTTGTAGTGTATTGTTCATGGCATGTCACCTCCAAAGGAAAATTTATTACAAGATTAAAGCCAAAAAGCTTTCCTTCTTTTAAAATGAGTAGACTCCGTCATTCCAAGAGACTGTATGACACTGTTAAAGGACCCCAGCAAAAGTTGGGATCAAACTGTCTAAAATTCAGGTTAAGGAACACAAGGCCAGTGGACAAACAGAGATGGGTAAATTATTTGAGACATTTATCTGATTAAAAAAACCCAACAGTCTTCATAAGGTGTTGATGTATTTTAAAATAATACGCTAATCTGCTACTAACCACATTCAAATAAATAGGAAATTTTAAGCAAATGTTTGGGAAGAATAATTTTCCAATTTATGAGAATAAAATCTAATATTATACTTAGAACAATGCCATGAAACAATCAGCTTTTTAGTCAAAAACACTACCATGATTTCTACTAGCTTCTAGAACTACAGATGCACATGAGTATGATCACCCAGGGATGGATGTGAGGTGCACAGTGGCAGGGCAAGAGAAAGCACAAACAAATTGCAACACTGAAAATTGCCATTAAATTAAGGAAAAAAATAATTCACCACAAAGTTGGTCAGACACTGGCACCAGCACAAGCACAGGGACTGTGGAATCTCCACCCTTGGAGACGGTCAAAACTCGCCTGGACAAGGTCTGAGCAACCTTATCCAAGCGCACCTGCTTTGAGTCAGTGAAGCAGTAGAACACATCCTTTCCAATCTACAATACTCTATGGTTTGAGTCTTTTTTTCTTAAAATTCCTTTCCCTATTGGGGATGTACTTTTCATTTTTCATTTACACTTTATTTACACAAGTCTCCCATATAGTTATAGTTGTTTAAAATAAAAATCAGAATTCTCCTTTGTGAGCAATCATGATGAGACCATTGATACTACACATCTGACACAGTAAGACCCGTTTATGGTAATTCTGTCCTGAGAATCAGCTGAGATACAGTAGCTAAACCAAAAGATTAATTTACAAAATAAACAGTACTGATCCTTGCAGACTGCTGTCACTCCTTCAACCTTCATCACCCACATGTTGCAGGCATTCCAGAGAGAAGCGATGGGGCAGAAAATGAAGAAAACGGCAAATCAAAAAAAGCCTGAGCTACCCTAATAAAAAGTATTCCGTGAATCAGAAGTGCACGTACATCAGACCCTGCATCTCACGCTGAAGACGCACTGTGGAGGACAAAGCCATGAGTAGCTTTGTTCACGTGCTGAAGGGGTGACCTTAACGAAGATACAATAAAAGCATCCTGTGTGTACCTGTGGATATTAAACATCCCACAGCTGCTTATACCACCGAAACATTTTCTTTAACTCTAAAAAATGGCTTTTTAAAAGGAAAAAAACCAAAACACCACAAGGCCTCCAGAACCACTTTCTTTCGTACTCCTCAAATAAATACTGTGCTATTTTTAAGATGCATCGAGATGGAGGCACATCTAAAAATAAGTTTGCTGGCGCTCAGCGGGCCAGTGTCTCTCCACACCCTTGTCACTGACAGGACAGCCGGCCCCGGTCTCTCCGCCCGCCT
>VWZZ01000843.1:361-28395 GCA_013399095.1 Psophia crepitans | reverse complement strand
ATAACTCCGCTCGGGAGGGGAGATGCTCCGTGTGCGAAACAGGAAAATGGAGAGTATCAAAGGGTGTAAAATGGGGGATTTGCAGGGAAACTTGTGGTGCCGGTAGTACCTGACAGCAGGGAGATCTCACACCGAAATCCTGGTTGGGGTGCGGGTCTGAAATGAGTCAGAGAGTTAAGTGAAGTCACAGCGCTGAGAGAGGAGTAGCTGCCCTGAGTGCTGTGGTCTGTGTTGGGAGGGGAGCGGGAGCAGTGGTGCTGCGGGGAGACAGCGCTCCGTGAGCCGAGGAGCTGGTTAAAGGTGGGCTTTAAGTCTGCGGCAGCAGGTAACCTGCAAGGTGATGGTATGAAAGGAGTCAACCAGGAAAGACTTAAACCCGTTCACGTTGGTTTAGATAACTTTTAAAAGCGCTGAGGGGTACTGCGAGGAATACCGACAAGTTGTGAGAAGGTTGTTCTTACAAGGGTGAGTGTGTTGGCTTGGGAGATAAAAAGTTTTGTCAGCTGTAAGATACTAAGATATATACCAACCTCTACTCAGCTTTAGGAAAATCTGCTTGTAAAAACAGCTTGGTGTCTTTTTCCTGTGAGAAACACATTGTTTCTTAAACAGCATAGCTGATGAGGCCTGGCGTCCTGGGGGAATGTGTTCTTTCTCCCTGTATCCTTCCACTGACTCTTCTGCATCTCTCCCTCCTGCCAAAGTCACCTGTAGTTTTTTCCTCCTGCGTGTGTACTGAGCTGGCGTCCATGTGCAGAGCCACCGGTCAAGAGACGTGTCATTAATCTTTCCAAATTAATAAGAGGCTGAAGTAAAACTGTGAAATCAGTGGAGAGACTAACTGGGGTGTCTCTTCTACCTCTTTCTGAATTCTCATGAAACTTTAAAGAATATAGCATCTCTGAGACTTGTATCCCAATTCTCCACTTGACCTATCAAACTGCCAAAAGCTTCAAAATTTGTTAGGGGCATGTGCTGACAGGCGAAAGGACAGAGTAACGAAATAACCACATAACCCCCCTGTCATTAGGATTGATTCCAGGCTAAAACTGGAGCATATATGACTCCTGTTAGTTTGCCATCCATTACAAACCATATGCTATATTACAGTTAGACACCTCTGTGGCAACAATACAATTATTGTGTAACATAAAACATATATAACTCATAACAATTAGTTTTGAAATGAAAAATCTCAGAGAGTAATTATGAAACAGAATTCTTTATCCAGCAAGGAGGCAGCTAACAGGGTGTTACAGGCTGATTACAAAGTAGGTATTGTTGTCTATACATCATCCATACACCATCTGTGCTGCGCATTAACTGCCAGGCAGCACAGACCCATTAGGGGAGAGTGGGGTAATAGACCACCGCCTGCCTTTTGGTGCCACTTGGCATTCTGCAATGCAAGTTCTTAAATATTTTGGGTCATGTCAGAGCGTTCAGAGTGAGGAGATAAGAGATAGTGTTTTCTACACTGTCAGCTGTTTCAGCCTTCCCTAAAATCTCATCTTTGATGTTCTGTAGGAAAACTGCATGATAAATACTTACACCTGAGAAGCGGTATTCCCCTTACTGTGGGTTTGCATTTTCTGTTCCCTTTTCCCAGTTAAGGAGCTTTATGGTGTTCCTCATTGCATCCCTCTATTCTGCACAGGAAGTCAAGTGATTGTTTTGGTTTGGAGCCATCTCATCTCTCCAGATCTGTATCTTGGGGATTATCTTATGAGAAAAATCAACATCTTCATTTTAGACTTTGACCTTTATAACAACTAATTAATGAAGATAAGGTATAATTAGCAGAAACGGAAGGGTATTCTGAGGAGATACAGGAAAAGTGTTGTTGTTGTCACTAGCACTAATGATGGCTTTGCAAGCTGTGTCATTTTGTAGGTTGAGACTAAGCTCACGGAAAGCATCTTGGAATTTTGTAGGGGTGTAAGGTTGCTTGAGAACCCCAATTAAATCTCTACACGTACAACTTCCAAAAGCCACTGGGATCCAAGAATTGAAAGGTTATATACACAATATTAATCTCTGAGAGTGAGTGGTGTAGGTAAGAAGTTAAATCTTGGCTGATTCCCTAGAGTACACTTGCCAGTGCAGCGGAGCCATTACAGGACTGATGGTGATTTGCATGCTGGGAGAAAATCACTAATCTTTGGGGAAGAAAGAGTAGTAAAGGGGAAATTGTGACTTAGAAAGGATTGGGTGAGTCCCCTTGTCCTCAGGACAGCTAGATTTGTAATAACATTTGACTAGGATTGCTCTTAAAGCATCGGGTTAGACTAAATCTGTTTTTCTAATGTTTGTAGAAATGAGTTTTGAGAAACAGTGGCTTCCTGTAGAAGGCCACTACATCTACTCTATCCCAGCTGGCCTTTGGGTGTGGAGGGAGGGGGCTACATCAACATAATGCTTTATTTATCTATTACTCTTTGAAATAATTGATTTTATTAAAAAGAGACTGACTGAAACCCAGTATGTCCTATGTCCCTGTGTCACATATTTGATGAATACTATAAGTAGACACAAATAGGGAGCTGACTACCAAGTTGCCATGTGTTAATGACTGGAAAAGGGCTAGCATTAACTGCGTGTCACTCAAGGGCCACCCAAAATTTTCACTCCAAGAATGTTGTAAAAGATTTGGGAAGGATATAGTTGGGTGTTCATGAGTTTAGCTCTTTTTTTTGCGAGTTAGAATGATTTCAGATGGGGTTAGGATGATCTTATTTCAGGTCTTGTTGTTTTCATTGTTCAGTTAATTAGGAAATCTCATTCCTCAAATGCAAGTGGGCATCAGCCAGGGTTTGGGTTTTGTTTTTGTTTTGTTTTGGCTTTTTTTCATTCTGCCCATGAAACATGATCAGCTCTTTTTATGAACACAAAAATATGTTATAATTAAAGAGCAAGAGGTGATTATTGTAGCATTTCAGCTATCAGATAATCTATTCAGTAATTTGTTAAACTGTGGATCCAAACCTTGCTAGAACAAGCTGCTAGGAAGGAAGAGCAATCTAAGCTGAAGGAGAAAAAGTGAAGTAACAGGAATGTGATGTTGAAGGAGTGTGCAGTGGTGAAGGACTATAGGGTGGTCATGAAAGAAAGTGCGTGAAATTAAGGGAAAGACTTGAAGAGCGGGAAGAGTCTAAATGAGGAAACAGGTCATTGAAACAAACTGAGGGGAACAGGAACTGCTTTGGAAAGAGATTGGAATGATAGGGTGAAAGGAGACAGGTGGGCTGGGATAAAGAGTGTACGGGGGAGGAAAAGGAATGAAACTGTGTTGAAGGAGAATCAAGGAAGATAAAGAAGGTGGTATTATTGGGGGATACAAAAAAAAAAAGTGTTGGTTGGCTGAATGTGGGGACCAGGACAAAGGGGTATGAAGTGGAAATTTGAAGGTCATTGTAAAGGAGGCAAGCTGATGTGGAGGAAATGTTGAACTGGAATCTGTGCCAGAAATCTCTCTGCATGGAAGGGGAAGGGCATGGAATATCTGAACTCTTTTGGCCTTATTTTCTATTATTTATCTAATGACAGTGGCAGCCCTTCATAATAGTAAGTAATGATACTTAAGTCCTTTGCAAGCAAATTAGAATACCTGTGTTCTTACAAGGATACTGAAGGTTGAATTTCCAGCCTGAAATGATTACTCACAAGGTGTGCATGCTGGCTGAAGGGCTGGGAGCTGGGCTGTCGTTTAATAAAGTGGCCTGCACATTTTTAAAGATCATGCAATGTGTCTGGAAGCTCTCTATAAAGCTCAGTATATTTTGGAGTAGGAAGCTGGGGTTTTTTAAACATTTTGTCTCTGTGTCTTTTTGCTTTAAAAATGCCTATTTTTGTGACTTAAGAGATATTCGGAAGCCACACATAACAGAAATTTTATAGCACAACTTTTAATGGGAAGGAATTTTGTACACTGAGAAAGAGAGATATCCTATGGCAGTTTGGGTTCCTTTGGTTTCTTCGTTTCTCAGTTTCCAAGGAAACACACTTGAAATGAATGTCTGGAAAAATCATTCAGAGTTGCAACTGATTATTTATCAGTTTGATGAAATTAATAAGAAATAGTTTTCCTAGTTTGGGCATTTTGGTAAGAGCAGAATAGGGTTACAGTGTCTTTTGGAAGAGAGAGCAACTCACAGCAGCTAACATGGCTTGAAGTCCCCAACTTTTCTGCTTCTTCACACTTAAGTTAATGGCCTACTGACAATGAAGGACGAGGGAAACCATCAGAAAATTTCAAAATTATCAAATTCAAATGATTTGGTATGGTGCCAGGGAGAAGGCATTAAGCACCTTTCTGCTTGACTCTTCCCTGCTTGTTCAAAGTATTCGAAGTACAAACACTCTTCAGCTGTTGCATTACATTTATTTACACTTCAGTAACACTCAAAGGTCAACTCTTACCGCTCAGTTTTGACAAGTTCTGTCAAATATGTGATTTTGCAAACTCCTTTTCCTATGTTAACAAGCGCTACATTAGCAGAGAGAGAAAAGAGGGAATTGTTATTGCTAACAGCTGACACTTCCTTTCTCTCCTGACATTGAGAACTACTTTTAAGTGAAGTGTAAATATCTAAAATTACATCATTTTATATTAGGCAGAGCTTGCCCATTTCTTTTAATTTAGGACAATCCAAGAAAATCCCATTTCCATTCACTGAAGGACAGGATCATGGAAATGATATTTAAAAATACAGTCTCTGTTATTTCCAGATACTGGAAGAGTTCTTACCCCTTAAAAACTTGCATTTTGTTTGCAGAGTCTTTAGCCCGGATGTGTCTTATTCCAACAATGAGATTTCAGGCAGGACATTGACAATTACTGACTCATCAGATCTGGGAACTGACCTCTGCTGGTTTCTGTTAGTTGGGCTAAGTGTGGACAGATTGAATGGGAGGTGATGGTGGAGCTGACATCGGCGTCTATCAGAAGTGAGGAGGTGGGGGTATGTTTGATGAGTGCAAAACATGCCACGTGGAAATTCATCTTTTGGAGAATAATGGAGGAAAGGCATTTTGCTAATGGCCTTTGTCAGTTCACAGAGGGAGGCACTGTCTTGAAGTACTTGCGTTCGCTATCCTTCAGGTGCCTTCCACAAACTCTGCTTGCTATGCACTTGCATCTAATTACACTGATTTTTCTGGCAAGGGAACCAAAAGGTAGAAATTAGTTGCCAAAGTAAATAAATGAAAGTACAGTTGTCTATCCCCTCTAAAAGACTCAAGTGTGCAGTGCAGTTCTCTGTGGCTTCTTGCCTTTGTCATTTTTACCAGTGCGAAGGGGATGCAAACAGGTGATGGTTTATGACAGTTTGCACAAGCATCTTCTCTACTAGCACGGTTTGATTCAGAGCAATTGTGAATAGGGTCATAGCTGATTGGGAAATAAGCCTTAATGAAGTAATTATAGTTGTTTAACAGGAACTACAGTACCAGAGCAAGCACTGAAATTATATTCCCCACATTAGAACATTTCACAAAGCACAGGGAAGATGTTACTCGCTAAATGTGTAACTACACCAGCTTCATCTGCATGCTGCTTCCCTGATCTGCACTCGTGAATGGCACTGCTGTGCCTTGAACCAGACGTATGGGAATCTAACTTCAGTCTGCTTGCTTGGATTTCTGTGTAGCAGCATGACCGAGATAATGACACATGAATACGGTGTGGTTTTACTTGTTAAGATTTTGGAGACAACGGAGACCCTAATTTTAGAACAAAGACTTCTCATACAGTGTCTCACCTCGAGACTCTGTTGAGAGTGGTAATAAGCCAAGTGTGTGTTAATGTGTGGGCTCTTTGAAACTCATAGAAACAGCCACTATCTCTGATTGTTATTATGTCTCATATCAAATGTTCTGCTGTCTCAGTAGTGCAAGGGCTGGCTGGATATTACTGCATAATGAGTCAAATAGCAAACAAGAGACCTTTCTCACTTACATTTCACAGCATATACTGCTTGGTTTTCATAGGTGTTACATCTGTGGAAACTGAGTTTCTCCAAAATGGAAGGTGAGATCTTTTTTAATGAGTTAGTGACTTAGTAGAAAATACAGAACTGAGGTGACGTGCTGAGGTATGGGCTACTGGAAGAAGAGTGGCAGAGAAGGTAACTGTATGTGTGTGCTGCTCATGTAAAACTAGTTCACTTTGCTGCCTGAAACATCGTCACATTTCTAGAAACTCTAGAAAGAAAATAGATATAGTTAGACCCTGCTTTCATGTCTGTGCTTATAATCCAGATAACTTAAGCAACTGGCCCTTTGCTTACATTTTTTCCTATTTATTATGAATGATGAAACTTTTGCCAATATACTCAATAGTGAAGCAATAAGCAGGAGAGGCTTTCCACCTCAGGGAAAAATACTTACCCCAATAAATCATTTGGACAAAGAGGTGAAAGTTGGAAAAGTAGCATGAAGCTCGTAGAATTCAGCCCTAGACCCTGATTTCTTTGAAATGTGTTGGTTGTAAATATCATGGGTATGTGCATGTACACAGGCACAGCCTTGTGTATTTTCTTTAATGGTGCTGGTGGTGAGCTGCAGCACAGAGCATCAGATCCAACTTTGCACTCTGAAGTCCTCTGGGCTGGAAGGAAGGTGAAGGCCTAGTACCGTCTCCCTCAGCAACTGCTATAGCCTTTGTTTCTCGTTTATGTGGGTGGAAAAATAATTCCCTCTGTCTTACTGCCTCCTGTTCCTCTGGTGTAAAGGAATTATTTCCTTACACAATACCTTTCAGTATAAACCAGCAGTGAATCTCACCTTTGCTAAGTGTGTGCTAGTGATCGTAAGTGCAAGGCTGAAGCAGTACAAATGAACAGGCTTTTAGGTTTTAACCTTTATGAACAGGTAAAGATAGTCAGGACTGCACATGTTTCCTGGACCTCTAAACTTAGAAATCATCACAAATTCTCATTTCTTCTTCCTACAGACCTGAATGTGCAGCAGAAATTTCTAGACTGCCTTTCTGATGTCATTTAATTCTATACCTGAAGTCACCATGTGATGAGCAGGGCTGTAATCATCTCATGCTCTCTGTTGCTTATGCTCATTTCACATAAATGCTTAGTGTGTCACCATCCTAAATTGAAACTGGTTATTATCAAAGGCTCTGTTTTCTTATGCAATGCAATTTTTGTCATAGGAGTCATCGTTTTTAGGGTTATTGACAGAAAATACAAACCTAAAAACTCATGAGTGTCTTTAGATAGATTAAAAGTGATGAGGTTTTTTAAACAAGGAGGTAGGGCAGCTTCCTTTAAACGTGTGTTGTTTATGGGATAAAATGAATACTTAACAACAGTTACCTTTTTCATTCCAGAGCCTCCTTAAAGAAGAAATTTAAGTTGTCCTTAATTGCACGGTAGACGCTCTGGGTGGGATTCAGCTGCCTCAGCACAGACTGGTGCCCTTTGAGAAGCCCCAGGGCTCCTAAGGCATCTGGGTGGGGTTGGCAGATGTGGGTGGGGACCTGTGAGGAGACCTGCTCTCCCACAGACCATACTTAGGCTGCTCAAATGGCACTAGACACCTATGTTTAGACAGCTAAATTTCCCCCATTCTGACGAGGACTTGCTTGGTAGAATTCCCTTGGTACACGTTTCCAGGCTTTAGAAGTCCTAACGCTCATTTTGGGTTTCATTTTAGTGGGCGTTTGCTCAGCAGTGTGTAGAGGTTCCGTCACTGTCCATTGTCTTTTCAAGTGACTACTAGTTTAATGTCTGTCTGCTTGATGAAAATAAGTGTGTGTGTGGAAGTGTCTGAATCTTAACACAAGGAATTTTGTTTAATTTGGTTTTTTTTTTTTGTCAGAGCTAAGCCCTGAAGAAGCAAGTATTTAAATCCAGGTTAAGATTTAATTTGTATGACTGAAAATTCAGAGTAATTTGATCAATATCAGAAGCATCGTTTTGGATATTCAGCGATATGAGCAAATGCAGAACTAACACATACATTTACATGGTTCTTAAAGTCCGATAATCTTCCTTCATAAACACATAATTTAATCCCCCATTTATGCCCTCTGTTGTAATGATGAGGACAAATGCTTTTACTGTCAGAAATAATTATAGTATTACAATTTTTGATCCATTGTTTTTGTGTTATGGCATTCTTTCAAGAAGCGGCTATTTTATACCCCCTTGTATTCAAGCCCGTTTGACAACGTATTTATCACTGCATCAATATCGTTTTCCATTTCTAGTAGAAATTTGGAACCAATTTTGGGGTGTCCTGAGGTGCCTGATTGCAGTAGAGCCATCCAAGGTGTTTGCAAGTGCATCTAGTCTCTGTCTCAAAGGATTAAGAAGCAGAATTTGCTGAAGACTGACACTTGGTTTTACATTCAGGGTGAACTGATCTAATGGTTTGCTGCTGCCAGAAGGAAGATGTCTCTCCCTTGTCTCCTATTTTTGTCCTCCTCAAGCTCCTGGTTGCACATTTCTGCTGCTTAACCTTATGCCAGCTTTGGTACTCACTGAACTCTGCATAAGCTCGTTTAATTCACCAACCTTATATAAAAGTAGTCTGTCCAAAAAATGAGTAATTTTCTGATGGGGTAACAATTTGAATTGGCTCCCACAAAGGTTGGACAAATGTCAGAGTTAATGCAAAATGCAAAAGAAGTGGGGCCACATAGCTCAGCATTGAAGAGGGGCAGGGAGAGGAGAGCGGGAAAGCAATGAGAGCAAGACATTCCACTTCAGTAAATCATGATAAAGTCAGCTGCTCGTATAACCACAACCAGAATTTA
Source organism: Psophia crepitans (assembly GCA_013399095.1). Taxonomy (NCBI): domain Eukaryota; kingdom Metazoa; phylum Chordata; class Aves; order Gruiformes; family Psophiidae; genus Psophia; species Psophia crepitans. Next base: position 19,622 of record VWZZ01000843.1, on the reverse strand, counting down.
CATCTGGAAGAGCACTTGGAAATGCGGGTATCACTGTTACCTTTAGCTCTACAGATTCAAAGATGCGTGGAGATTGAAGGGACCTCTGGAGATCTCAGGGCCAAAATGCATACTGGGCCATGGATTTAGTGAGGAGTTAGTATGTATCTGTGAAGAACCACATCCCCTAAAGGAGCCAGTTGAGGTATATATTTCATCAGACTTCATATGGTCACTGCTGGATTAAGAGTCAGGAGATATCGATCCTGTGTCAGCCTGAATATTTGGCATGCTGCTTTCTGTCCAAGTTTGTTTGCATCTACCTGTCACTTGGCTTCCATATTGATTGCCAGGTGCCAGCCTTGTCACATAATGCAGGTTTTTGGTGTGATTGATTCAGCTTTTTGCTACCAGAAAGCCAAGGTTAGTGCTTTGACCAACTGAAGGGTTATTTCAGAGCTCAGATTGAAGTTACAACTAAAGGTTTTCTGTAGACAGAGTACTTGCTTTTTAAAACCGAAGGCAGCTCACAAACATGTTGTGCTACAAAATGTTTCTGAGCACTGAAAATCTGTGAAATAGATACGATGCTTTGAGCGGATCGGTAATTAACAGATATACCGCTCTGTGTTATTAATAAATCTTCCTAATTGCAGGAGAAACTTAGGCAAATACATTTCATATGCGGTTTGAGGGTCCTGGCATTATAAAAATCTGGCATTTTATGTGTCCTAAGAGGAAAGTCTGGGTCTAAAAGCTCCAAACATAAATATGCTCAATTTAGCACTCAGGAAAATCAAGGATGAGTCAATTCTAAAGGGATTTCAATGAGTGGTGCCAGAAAGTCTGGATAGTTCAAAGCAGAACTCTAGATAGCTACTTTACCAGTATTGGGTTGTTTTTATATCCCAAAATACTACAACTAAAAGTCCTTTTATGTTAGAGTATAAACTGTTTACTGGGGACATTATGACTTCAAGCGTATTTATAGTTTAAGTATTTGTGGAAATGCTAATAATGGCACATTTTTCTTCTCCATTTTGTTTCTTTTTGATTTCTGCGTTCTGAAACCATGAGCAATATTCCTTTGAGATACCAAGATGCTGGCTCACAAAATGTCCTGACCCAGTTCTGAGTTGACTTTTTCTGAAGAGCTTGATCTACTCACCCACAATAACTAAGGACATTGGTCTGGAAATGAAAAATTTAAAATTGCCTTGATTAATTGTTAATAAATTAGGAGGAAATTAACTGCTTGCTTATGGTGGCTTCACAAATAATCCCATGATTTCTCAAAAGCTGAATGTAATCTAAGAAAAAAATGAGAGCTTCCATACACTTCCTCAATTAACACATAAAAATAATGTGGTAAGATGCAGCTTTCTGAGCTGTTTTGAAAGAAAGCCAATATGGTTTTTGAAACTCATCTTAAATCTTTTCATAACTTTTATTTTAAGGCTTCTGAGATGAACTGTGCATTCAATCATTTGTGCTTTAGTGGAAGCCCGGGAGTATATACCTGCCTTTTGGAGGATTCTGTTAGCTGTCTCCTCATTAAAAAATGTAATTACAAATATTGATGAACAATACATACCTGATTTTAAACAGACATTGTCAATAAAACCTCATACTTTATAAAATCTTCCTGCTTACTGTGTTACTAATATAATCTTAAAATATTCATACTGAAAGGAACCTTGTTTATAGGTGGCTTCTTATTTACTATTTGCATTTCATGAGGTTTATATGATGAAACAAAATGTTTTCAGTCTGTTTCCAGGGACTTTGTATGAATACCCACTTTTAATTGTGATATAGCAGAGAAATACTTGAATTAAAGAAAAAGGGGGGGGGGAGTTGTGTTAAAAAACCCATTAGTAGTGACTTTCAGATCTATTGATGAAGAGTAACATGTAAGAGAAAAATGGGGTTTAGTATTTTCATATTAAATATTTCTCTCTTTTTCCATGTGTTTTAAGCTATGTGTTAGCATTGGTTTGAGGGGAAGAGAGACCTTTGTCTGTGCCCCCCCCTTTCTCACTTACTTACAAGCAGTAAAGCAAATAGTGAAACTTCTGTTAGCACAGCTCCGAGGAGCATTACCCACGTCTCCACCTGCGGTCTCATGGCCTGTTTAAGCTGATTTTAATATTGTCAGCAACTAAAAGTGGCACCACGCTTTCCCCCATCATTGGTTGCCGGTCGCTGGTCTCTCCCTTGCAGCAATGCTGTTTTTTCTGTGTTTATTCAGTGCACTGAACCAGGGTAGCGATACGGCTGAAAGGCAGCCCTGCAAAAACCCCTGGCTTAGCATCAGGCTGCGGTGGAGGCACAAAGGGGAAGCTGCACTTCATTGCAGAGAAGTGGAGATGTGGTGCGGGGAAGCACCTTGGCCAAAGCTATTTCTCCAGGACACGCTTTTCTGATGGCACAGTCCATTTGCTGCAGCTGTCTACTGATGAGATGATCTCACCCTGTGTGCACGAAGAAGGATGAGTAAAACTGTTCCAGCAAATCCAGCACTCACAGGGCTGGAGCTGAACTTCTCAGGAGTGCACCTTGGTTCTTTGCCATCTCTGTGTGCCCGAAGGTGGTTTACACAAGTAGTAGTAAAAGACTCCAGGATACCAGAGCAGAGGAGTTTTACGCACTTAAACAAGAATGCAACCTCTTCTGTAAGTATGAAGCAATGGAGGTTTGTTCAATGCGTGATCTCAGCTTCTGCGTTTGAATATTCCAGTGCTGGAATAGCATTTCTCTCATGCTGAGTGGTGCTCATTTCAGAGATCTGAGGGCTTTCTACAGTAATCAGCAATAGGAGGACATTTCCGTATTTCACTATTTCTTACCCAAGGTGCACGACTGATTCAAGGGAAGGAAACGGTAACAGAAATGTCACAGTATTTCAGTTAAAACACTTCTGTCTTGTGCCATCAAAAGCCACATTTTTAGGTCTGTGTCCCTTTTGGACTTCTCATAGACTCTCACAGCTGAAGAGCTGTCCACCTTCTCCCTGTTCATCTGGGGAACAGTATCTCATCAAGGATCACCCGACATCCAGAAATGAAGCTGAGGGATTCCTCGCTTTGGATAAGTATTTTGTAATAGAAAGAAGTGTCAGAAAACATTTGCATGGGCTGGCAAAGAGCACTTTAGCCCTACATAGTTCCCTCAGAAGGTGTTAGAGTGAAAAGAGTTTTGGAATCTGAATGGTTATAGATGGGTGATTTATAAGATTTTTGCGTTAATGCTTTTTGCCATCACAATAGATACTGGTAAGTGCAGTGTTCAGTAATTCTTTTGCATTTAAATTACATGTTGGTCTATTCATATATGCTATTTTAAAAATCATTGCCAGCATACAGTTTGGGTTCATCTGTCTTTTGATATTGTTCATAGTCCAAATGCCTCCAACGCTTTAGTAGTGCCCGTGTTGAAAAGCAAAACCAGCAAGCAGTCCCTGGATAGCTGGAATTTTTTCTGGCATGCACAGTCCTGTGCAGAGAGATCCAATATGGAAAAGCTACCCTGAACCCTGGAGGTCCTTCGGAATGTCATGCTGTGGTCACAGCTCTGCTACCCTTTGAATAGGTACAGTGTGAGCTTTCCTTGCGGTGCGACCAACTGCTGCTGATTGATACAAAAACATTAAAGCCTTACTGGCTGCGTCTGCAGTCTTGTTATACTGCTTATGCCACTTTCCTAACGAATCAGTTCCCTGCCTCTCCCCTTTGCCTAGCAGCCCTTGGATAACTCTCGGCCATGCTCTCAAAGCGCAGGGAAATTGCTGACACTAAAATTGTGACCGGTGTCAGTGTTGGTGGCATGAGTCCTCGGTTATTTTATGCATCTGGTGCTGCAGAATGACAGATGGTGCTTCGTCCAGTGCCTGGAGCTGTTTGAAGCACCCAGCTCTCCTCTCTCCTTCTCTCAGTTTCATGGGTTTGTCACATGGGGACCACTCAGATCCATGTGGATGCTGAGAGACTGCAGCAGGAGCAGCTCCCTTCCCTGGAGCTTTATGGTGGCATCTCACAGTGTGATGGGGGAAGTGTGAGTTAGGGCCAAGGTCAGCAGGGATTTGTTATGGACGCCACAAAACCTGGTGGCACGTTTTTAGTGCCAGAGGGCCTCTCAAGTAGTATAGGGTAGAGACATTATTTGTTAAGTGGAAATCAAATCCAAGGACTGCTGTTATTTTTAATAGTGCTGTCACGAAGGGCAAAAATACCCCTAATAAAAAGAACTACTGTCTTCAGATACCTTTTCCTTTGCAGTGCAAGTCTCCCACATGTTAGAGAAGTGATTAAAGAGCTGCCATGAACATCTTGTTAATTCCTTTGTGCTGTGCTGCTTGGCGAACCTTTACAAACGAGATTATTTACTCTCCAGTTCCTCTATTGTCATTCCCTTGCCCCTTTCTATGTCTGGTAGTAAAAGCAAAGCAAAAGTAACTGAAATTAAAACTAAAGCTGCTGAAAAGCAGCATTTCATTCAATTACATGATGTTATTCTCAGTGCACACAAACCAGCTGAAAAATAATACAGGAATAAAATGCAGATGGAAGAAAGACAGCAAATGGCAGGAAACATGAAAAAAAAAAGATAACAGATCTCTAAAGATGAGAGAGTTTTTCTTCTTCACATTAAACTCTTTTTGAGTTTTCTGTCTTGTTTTGCAATAAAGTGATGAAATAGATAGTGTCACTACAAGCATCAATTACACTGTGCTTCAGGAAGTGCAGGGCTGGTTGCAATACCCAAAACTCTGTTTTTAGGTGCAGACAAAATTCCCAGAATATTTGTGGGGTTTGCTAGCCTTTTCAAGGAAGGAGAGATGTCATGTAGGAGATACTTACCCTATTTGCCCCTTTGCTTCTATTAGTGAAAGTCACATTATAAACAAAGATATTAGATTAAAAATTACTTTTCAGCTGGCGTACACAAGCAGCATTGCAACATTTTACCTTCCGTGTGATGGGTATTTCAGTGCTTTTTTTCTTACATTTTTAGGCTGCAGAACAGATAAAATTTAAATACTACTCACACCGATGAACACATCATCTTGTTTGACCTTTCAGAAACTATTGATATTATTGATTTCTAAACAGTAGAATAATAGAAGGCAGCCCAAGCTATGAATGTGTTTTGGTGCAGCCTTTTTTTAGAATTAAGAGCTCTCTTTTGATACATAATTTATTTAAGGCATCTGTGTGCTTGAATGCAGAGGCGTAGTTCAACATTCAGTCCACCATCGCCATCACCTATCACACTGAAGTACTTTTTATAGGTTTATGCAGACAGGAAGGTGACTAACTTTACTTTCTGCTCCATTATTCATGCGTTGTCCTGAGGGGACCTTTGTTGATATTACAGTGTGCCTCCTGAACAACCTTTGTTCAGAGTAGGAAAACCAAGTGGTTGTATCCTGGACAAACAATGAATAATGCACAGTATTTTAGAACTATCCTAAGGGTACATACTTATTTTAAGATACTAAACATTGAAAATGCTGAATAAAATTAGTTTCTGCAAGAGTTTTAAACCCAGTGTTTTATAATACACCATCCATTGAATGTAGTTTAGTATCACTGTAGCCAGTCCTGTCTGATCCATTTTCTTTCCTTTGAGTGGGGAGATGATACAGAAGATTACCATTTAAAGAACTGACTCTGAGTTAGAGTATCTCCTGTTAGGATTTTCAAGGCTGAAGCGTTTGTGGATCAGTCATTTACTGATAAAAGGTACAGGGGAATGTTCTTTCCTGCCATCAGGCTCGTAATCCCCTTAAAAAACTTCTCTGCATTGCAGACAATTGAACTGCACTTGGGATTTTCACTGTTTGCCTTCAATTCCTGCTCCTGTGTTTCATTTGTCATTGATCACATAGCAGCTGTGAAGGACAGCTACTAAGGACTTTTATTTGTCACTGTGTTCTGGCAAAAAATGATGTTGTAAAACCAACTGCTTTTTTTTTTTTTCTGCCTCTTAAGCAGATCCCAGTAACGAGTGAAAATGTTTAACGCAGTACAAAGGCAACTCTCCATTTAGTTCTTCATGGTGGGCGAATATATAAGCAATATTTGTTCAGGCACAGCTGTTTGTTCTGATCTTATCCTTTTTTTTTTTTTTAATTAAAAATCAGGCAAATAGCCATGGAAATGTTTATAAAGAATCAACAATCAAAAGAGGGTGAAAAAATTTCCCACAAATATTTTTAAACCCACCCCAGATACTTTATATACTAAGAAACTGTATAAGGTCATATGACGGGACATTCCTGAGGGCTGTAAGAAAGAAAATGTCACTCCTATATTCAAGAAGGTCAAGAAAAAGGAGCCGGGGAACCACAGTTCGGTCAGCTTCGCCTTGATCCCTGGGAAGGTGGTGGAGCAAATAATCCTGGAAACCATTTCCAAACGTATATGAAGGACAAATAAACGACGGGGAGCAGTCAGCATGTTTGTATGAAAGGGAAGTCATACTTGACCAACTTGATAGATTTTAAGTATTAACAATGAGAATCAGAGTTTTGAGGCATTTTAGTCAGAAAAAGCTTTCTTCTTTCATATTCATAGGCAATTCAGTTACTGCAAGTGGAAGCACAGAAACCACAAATTTGCATTAATTTCTGTATTTTAATAAATTACGTACTTTAAATAATAATATGTTGGAACAGTTTACCAATGGATGTGGGAAAGAATCCATCTGTCTCTTTAAATCAAATTTCAGTGGAAAGTAAAGCTATATCAAGGTCAAGTTCTACTTTATCCTGAAATTCAAGAGAAAGAACCTTTTTAAATGAAGATTTTGTCAAGGAGAGGAAAACATGACAAGCAGTCTACATTATCCTAGGGAAGTGCCCAGGGAGGTGTACTCAAGACCAATTTCCCTTCCCATCCCCACTGTGCAGCCAGTGCAACTCACATGGGTTGCTACAGAGGTAGAGCAGTTGGTGAGTCAGGAGGAAATTTCCTCTCCAGGGCTCTCCAGGGCAGCAACATGAAATCTGGAGGGTGGGTAGCTGGCAGCACCTCTGTTTGCAGAGGCAGCATGTATTTTAGGTGGCAGAACAGCCTTGCTGGGGTGCTGTCTTCTGATTTCTGTCTCCGCATGCGACCACCCCTTCCGCGGTACCAACGGTGGGGATGCTTTGCTCCTTCCCTGGTATCCCCATCCGTCATAATAGCCTGGGTGTATCCAAAGTGCTTGCTCTGTCTGAGGAGAAGTACTTCCCATCACACCTACAGCAGCCAGAACCTACTTTACCTCCACAGTTAGGAGCAGAGAAACCACCACTACAAAACAGCAAGCTGCTGTAGCTCCTGTGCCCCCTGGTCTCCTGCTCTGGAGTCACCAGGCACGTGCTGAACCCAGGAGGCTCCAGGGACTGATCAGGCCAAGCAGGACAGTGTCTATCAAATTGAGGCACCCAATGGGTTGGTCAGTACTGGAAAGTAGGTCGACTGGGTCGCCAGCTAAGCGGATCTTCTCATACCTAAATGGAAATCTAGACTTCTTCAGACAGAATCCCACGCTGAAGTGTGTGCCATGTGAATACTTGGGTCAAAACCTCACAGTTGGGCTCATTGCCACAGTACAATGACCTTATTATTGGACTTACTTCCTGCCTTCCTGGTGGTTCAAATATATCTATCATATTTCAGTCTGGGTGGGCCCAAAGCACATACTCAGTCTTGTCATCTCAGCTGAGAAATGTTAACTCTTTTGGCTCCTCTTTATTTTCTGTGATGTGCCCGTACACTTGGTGGTTATCCTCCCTTTCTGGATCTTCCTCATTGCTCCAAAATCCTTTTGTCTGATAACACTTCAGAATGATCTATGAACTGAAGCTTCTAAAACATTTTTCTGGAGCTTTCTTAAAAAAAAAAAAAAAGGAAAAAGTCTGCTGAAAGTTTTCCTTTACTCTTTTTCTAAGAACTTGATTCTTCTATTTGTAACAGGTAGGCAGCTCATACGCAATAAAGTCAAAATATAGCTAAAGTGGTTATGAAAACATAACTATAATGGGGAATTGTTCTTCCTTACAAGTGCCTCAGTCCCAGAAATGGTCCCCCAAGCATGTGCTTACCCATGCTGCCCAGATGCCTATGCTACATAAAAACTGATGCAATGAAAACTGAATTGACTGCTTTCAAGGGTCGTTCTGAGAGCTTCATTATTTAATTTTTATTTCAGTCTGAGCTCTGTTGCTTACACAGGAAGTTTCACTTGACTTTTAGTGCCTTAAAAATATTGTAATAACACTGCGAGGGTCTTGCAGTTCTGAGTAGTGACTTTATGCGCACAAAAAGACATTCACCACTCTGCAGAGCTCACATACTACTGAAATCTTACAAGATTAATATAGGTTTACATGTTGCTTAGAATGTTCTGGTCTTCTTCCACCAAGCACTTCCAATCCTGGGAGAAACACGTCTCCAGAAGGATATAGCCTGAAATTGACACAGACCAAATGAGACAAAAGTTCTGTCCCTTAATCTATATATATTTTATGAAGTTTATAGCTAGCAAGTGCGGATGCATTGACTCTGGGGAAGGGGAATGAACAGTGAGGAAGTATTGCCGTCTTTAGCCCCAGTGCACAGTCTGCCTGTGTTTCAATCTGCAGTACAAATCTGCCCCGATGAATGCATCAGTTGTAATTTTACTTTCCAGAAAGAGAAATACAGAGATGGTAATGGCCAAAAAGAATCTATACATGAATCCTAACGAGATTAATGCAGCTGTAAGGCAGTTAGGTCCTGTTTCTGTTATCTTGCTGAGAAGCAATCACTTGTAGATTGGTAAATAAAATTTAGTACTGTCCTCAGGAGTTATTTTTAAAAAAGCTAAGCATAAATAAAGAGCGATGGGTGAGGGGATTGTCTGTCTGCATAACTGAAAAGGCCAAAGTGTCATTTTTGAGAATTGCCCTCCTTCAATGACTGTCCAGTGACTGCTTCAACTTCTCCTTAAGGAGACTGGTAGAAAGAGTATTGAGAATGGGGTTCAAGCACTGTATATTGGCAAGAGAAATATCACTGTCCAGGAAGGGACAATGTCTAGGAAGAAAGGTAAAGATACTCTGGATGCTTTGTTGTAGGAATACTAGAGAAGCAAACATGTCTTTATGTCATTTTTACTTTATGATGTCCTTTATTTCCCTTTTTTTTTTTTCAGAATGCTACCATATTATTTACAGTATTTTTTTTATAAGAAAGGGATTTGAATTCAAATGGTTCATTGTGATTTTCATTGAGCTCACCATGGGTTTTCATGAGAAGGAGAAAAAAAAGAGCTTTTCACCAGAGAGTATCTTTATCTACTGGAATTTAATAAAAGCACTAAACATGAGCTGAAGTCCATCTCTCTCCTTAGGATAGTATTTACTATAAATCCAAATTCCATACCTGATTTTTACATCACAGTTTTCATAGGTAGGTTTGAAAATGCCTTACAAAAGCTATCATCACGATTATTTTACAGAGGGGAACCTGGAGTACGGAGGGGTGAAGTGACTTGCTCAGGGGCTGTGAGTTGGGCTGTGCAGAGCCTCAGCACCGTGCACCCCGTGCCAGCCACAGCTGTACATCTTCTGAACACCCTTATGATGGCCGTGTTTTGTTCTAACAGCCTACATGTAATCACTTTTCTCCTGGTTATGGGAATGGAATTCAATGCTCCCAATGAGGCTAAACAGGTTTATGATAAAATCAGTGACAATTTACACCTTTCTTTAATGTCTTTCACATTATGGAAAATTACTTACCCGATTTTCTACAAACATGAGGCATCAATTTTCCAGAATTATAATGGGAGAGCAGGATGCCTTTATTACCATGTCACCTGTCAGCAGCTGCAAGGTTAGCAGGGCTGCATGAAACCAGTGCAGTGACGGAGAGCTCTCAGATTGTAGATACAGCTCCTCCACGGGCAGGCAGGGGCCAGCGTGTCCTGCTGGGTGGGAGCAGGGAGGGCCTGGAGCCTCCTCAGGGCCCCTGGAAATCACTGCCTGCACTTCTGAATGTGGTGCCTGTGTTGCTTAAAGACCCTTCTGTTGTAGTTTTGTTTTCCCGATGATCGAACTAATGGACTTGTTCATAGGTATTACCATGGGATTTTGCAGCTGTGGCAGAGGAGAACCTCTTCACTGAATAGCATGTTCTGGTTCTCACCTACATACATGGATTGAAGATTGTATGTATGTTCTTTAAAGCTCAATTTCTGAATGTAGAAAAGGTCAAATATTTTGAGCAATACTTCCTCTCCACCAATGGTTAGCTAGAATTCCTCTGGAAGAATTGATTTGGTTTAAATCGAATCTCTAGCAAAAGAAATCACATACACAGAGTGTTACCTAGCGTTTCCACCTGGAACGAGGAGAGGCTTTCACTGACAAAGACAGGAATCCAGCAGATGGCATCAGTGAATACTGTAAAAAAAAATAAAAAAAAATCGGTTGACAACAGCAACACCTCTGTGACTCCTTCTGATGTATGAAGGGCAGTTTTCTGAACGGAACAAAACGTGCTGACCTATGTAAACACTATGAGGATGGAGGCTAGCAAGTTCACACCTGTGGGGAAACAAGATTTGAGACAGATGGCATTGAAATGATCTTTCCTCTCTTCCCTTCCTCCTCATCACTCCTCCGTTACATTCTCTTCCATTATTTTGTAATAATTGTATCTGTAGTACATCAATACCAATTTTATGTTAGAAACAGCTCCTCAATATTGTCAAGTGTCACACAGCCTGCTCATGTACTACGTGTTCCCATCTGTTACACAGCGAGATGTGAATAAGTTGTAAGAAGTTACTATAGAAACACAGTTAGTGCACAGTATGGGTGGGCTCGTGATTCCACAGGGATCAGGTCTCCTGAGTACAAGTGCTGCAGTAAATCTGAAACAGAAACCACCTGCAGGACTCTCACGTAGTACGGAAAGAGCGATATATTCCCCAGGACAGCGACAGACCGATCCAAGGCATGTGTTCATTTCAGGCTGACTTCCCCGATTCTGTATGAATATCCATCTGAATTACTGGTGGGAGAACCTGTGCAGAGCAAGCTGTGCAAGATGGATTTTAATTGCACTATGTTGTGTTGCAGAGCAAAGCTTTTAACAGTTCATCCGATGGCAACTCCATGGACTGGAGTACTCTGATAAATAGCTGAGACCCACTGAAGCAGCCATTTATGTCAAGATCCCAGCACCTGGAAACAAGCTCTTGCTCAGAAATATGGATGGAAACAAATTAAAGAGTCAAAAAAGGGAATTTTGTTGATGGGAAATCACTACACGAATAGGATTTGACATGTGTATTGCCTTTTTTACTTTCTACTCAATATAATTCTAAAAAAAATAGTTTTGTCTTTGAATTTGTAGCTCTTTAATCTTTCTGATATCAAGACATAAATTGAGGAGGAACTGTTAAGAGCAAGGTTATCCTCCCTCTCTACTCTGCCCTGGAGAGGCCACACCTGGAGTTCTGTGTCCAGTTCTGGGCTCCCCAGTTGAAGAAAGACAGAGAACTACTGCAGAGAGTCCAGCAGAGGGCTACCAAGATGACGATGGGACTGTTTAGGCTGGAGAAGAGAAGGCTGAGAGGGGATCTGATCAGTGCTTATAAATATCTAAAGGGTGGATGCCTAGAGGAAGGGGCCAGACTCTTTTCAGTGGTGCCCAGGGACAGGGCAAGGGGCAACGGGCACAAACTGGAACACAGGAAGTTCCATCTCAACATAGTAAAAACTTCTTTACTCTGAGGGTGACCAAGCACTGGGACAGGCTGCCCAGAGAGGCTGTGAAGTCTCCTTCTCTGGAGAGATTCCAAGCCTGCCTGGCTGCGATCCTGTGCAACCTGCTCCAGGTGATCCTCCTTTATTAGGGGGGTTGGACTAGATGATCTCCAGAGGTCCCTTCCAACCCCTACCAATCTGTGATTACGTGATTCTGCGATTCTGTACGTGTACTGGCAAAATAACCCCTGTGGCTCTGCAAATGCAGGTCAGGGACAAGATAATTTGGTAGCAGTTTGAATAATTCTCACTCCTTGCTGTGAGTGAATGCTCTGAGGCTGAGTGTGACCAGCTCATACATATTTCAGCCTGAAGTTTCTGGGGTTTATTCTGTTCATTTCCAGTTTATTTTTTATACAAACGTTTAATCATTATTCCCTGCCAGTATAATGCACATAAAGCTATGCTTTTAAAGTTTCATCTCATATTATTTATATTATTACCATTTTCTGCAATTCAGTGAAGACTATTCTGAGTAGTAGCTGAAGGTTTATGATTTTACTGACTTATAAAAGTGAAAACGTCTCAAACCATTGAGTTGTACACATAGTCTAGCGAAGTAATTGCATTACCTCATTGTTATTCAAATTACTATGTCCTTCTATGTCATCTTATATTCTTTGTTACACTCACTTATGTTGTTAAAATTAGATGCTAAACTCTGCAGGTGACACAGACAAAAAATAAAAATAAAAGCCCAGAAAGCCAACTGTGTCCTGGGCTGCATCGCAAGAAGCATGGCCAGCAAGTTGAGGGAGGTGATTCTACCCCTCTGCTCCGCTCTTGTGAGACCCCACCTGCAATACTGTGTCCAGCTCTGGGGTCCCCAGTACAAGAAGGACATGGAGCTGTTGGAGCGAGTCCAGAGGAGGGCCACAAAGTTGATCAGAGGGATGGAGCACCTCTCCCATGAGGACGGGCTGAGAGAGTTGGGCTTGTTCAGCCTGGAGAAGAGAAGGCTCTGGGGAGACATTGCATTTTTTCAGTGCCTAAAGGAAGCTTATAAGAAAGATGAGGACAGACATTTAGCCAGGCCAGTAGCCATAGGACAAGGGGTTTAAACTAAAAGAAGGTAGATTCAGAATCAATACAAGAAAGAAATGGTTTATGATGAGTGTCGTGAGACACTGGAACAGGTTGCCCATGGAGGTGGTAGATGCCCGTTCCCTGGAAACATTCAGAGTCAGGTTGGATGGGGCTCTAAGCAACCTGATCTAGTTGAAGATGCCCTGGCTGGCATTCAAAAATAATTTAGCCCTGAGTTTGTGGCATCAGAATTCATGTGCTATGGGGCTATGAGCCCCCTTATTGCAAGCAGGAGAGTGGAAGCTGCTGTCAGGGTACAGGTGGAAGTGTTGCCCAGTGGGGCTCCCATGAGCAATGGTTCGGGTCAGGATTCCTGGCTGTGGCCAGCACAGTGGCTTTTGCAGACAGCAGAATATTGAATCACTGCAGTGTCTAGCACACAGGCAACCACCCCTGGTGAGAAGCTCCAGCAGCATCTAGGCACTGCTCAGGGTACGGATACTGCAGTGGCAGTTTCAACCAGCGAGGTGAAAGAATCTCAGGCAGATTGTGTGACCTGGCAGGTCCATGGCACTATATAGTATATACACGGCAATATATCACAAATAAACACAAGATCTCTGATATTTTGCCTGGGATTCACCTCTTCTAATTTTACACATCCACAGTATGTATCTATTAACAAGGTGAATCCATTTTACCTGACTGTAGCCATTTACAAAGCTGAAGATCTGAGCCAGTTGTGCCTTGGCTGTCTTTACCGTTGGTGAAGTCGACAGATACTTGTGCGACGTGATTCCTTAGGCCTACTTTGGATGTCTTTTTAGAATTAGGTAAATTGCACAATTCATTGACTATAAAGAGTGCACAAAGTGACTAGGTAACAGACATCTGAAGTCATGCAAGATAAAATCTTTCCTGGGTAGAGTTAAGATGCAGTCAGAAAGCAGTTTGTAGGCATGACAAACTTGAACCAAGAGAGAGGAAGTAAGATAGGTCTCAGATGGTTTTAAAGAGTTAATCACCCAGAAGCAGTGTCACACTATTGCACCATAAGCTTGCAAGGAGGTAGGATTTGGCCACAGCAAGTATGAATTTGGTCCCACATTTCTATTGGCTCAGGGATTCTTAATTTCAGAACAACTGCTGGACAGGATATGGTGTGATCATTTGGAAGTACTCACAGTTTGGAATATACAATTCAAAAATAAAAGAAGCATGCACTAGTTCCTGTGCCAAAAAAAGAGGAGGGAATAGAGTAGAGTAGAGTAGAGTAGAGTAGAGTAGAGTAGAGTAGAACAGAATAGCATAGCATAGCATAGCATAGCATAGCATAGCATAGCATAGCATAGCATAGCATAGAATAGAATAGAATAGAATAGAATAGAATAGAATAGAATAGAATAATTTCAGTTGGAAGGGACCTACAACGATCATCTAGTCCAACTGCCTGACCACTTTGGATGATGATGATTTGACACAACACAGAATAAATTCAGATGGCAAGTAGTTTAACACTATCTAACTTGTCCATAATCTTAAATACAGAATGAATAGTGGTAATTAATAAAGTAAAATGTTTAAGTTTTATAGGTTCTTTCTACATATCTTGGCTATCTAATGTCAACGAATTAAAGGTCCTTGGTTATCTTTTGACACTCACTTTCATTTAGAATATCAGAAAATAGTGCAAAAATAGATAATATTAAAAGTTTTGAAACACATTGGTATGTGTCTAGAATGCAAGCTGAGATTATTACGACATACATAATGTTATGAATTGTATTTAATATAATCTGATAATGTAGTACAAAATACTATATTAATATATTAATTTTGTTAGTGTACTAATCAAATCAATATATTATGAATACCTTTAAAACATACTTACAACATTTTGATTGACGTGGTGTGCATCTCCTTTTCTGCTTTGTTAAATGATCTTGTTCCAATGACGAGATTCGCAAAACATGTAACACAAGCTATGACCCACACCAATACTCTCAGAACATTGTCAGCTAAGACATCTTGAAATGGTGAAATCCCGTCTGTTATTGATGTGCGTATCGAATGTGGAGTGCATAGAAGCAATAAGTGAAACTTTTTGAAGTAGCTGAAAATGAAGAACTGAACAAGGCTGGAGGTAGTGGCCACAGTCACCTGTGATTTCCTTGAGGTCGCTGTAACCTGCAATTAGGGCACTGCTCTTTGTTCATGTACAACTTGAGAAGAATGGTCAGAGCTGGTATATTCTTTGTTTTCACAAACCTTGTAAGGACTTTGCTTTGCTACACTTAGTTTTTTGTCAGTGTGCAGGTGAATGTTCTTCATGTTAAGGTGCTTCAAAAGCTGATCTTTTACTATCCCTGGTAGAAGGATTTTGCTTGCCTTAACAGATCGTAGAATGTCTGTGGAATGACTTAAATTTGGTAATGAGCATTATCGTATCTGAAATGTTTTAATTTCTTGACCATTATTCAAATAGATAGTTCTCTGCTTCAGTGGCAGTGCTCTCATAAAGAAGGCTTGTGGAACAGGACATAAAGACTCTAACGCAGTAAAGAATGTGAGAACTGAGTTCTTTTGAAATGTATCCTTACATCCCATGGACTTCTGCAAGATCCAAAATTACGTTCTGGTATATAAAAAACCCAAAAATCCATGAAGGCTTGATCTGCAAGTATAAATCTAATGTGATATAATTATAGCTGTGACATATATAAAATCATATAATCACCAAGATTGGAAGACACCTCAAGGATCATCCAGTCCAACCATCCCCCCACCACCTATTACCCACCAAACCATGTCCCTATATCAAATTTTGCATATTGATGTGGTCCTATTGATTGTATCCACGATCTGCTCTTAGGTCAGTGGACAGTAGCTGATTTGAGTTTTATTTTTCAAGAAATAGTAAAGAGTGGAGGACAGGGTATGATACAGGCTTTTTGAAGGTCAGAATGAATACTGTACAGTTGAAGATGGTATATAGAATCATAGAATCATAGAATTCATAGAATCATAGAATCATTAAGGTTGGAAAAGACCCCTAAGATCATCGAGTCCAACTATCAACCAACACCACCATGTCTACTAAACCATGTCCCAAAGTACCATGTCTATACGCTTTTTGAACATCTCCAGAGATGGTCACTCCACCACCTCCCTGGGCAGCCTGTTCCAATGTCTGACCACTGTTTCAGTGAAGAAATTTTTCCTAATATCCAACCTAAACCTCCCCTGGCACAACTAGAGGCCATTTCCTCCTGTCCTATCACTTGTTGCTTGGGAGAAGAGACCAACACCCACCTCACTACAACTTCCTTTGAAGTAGTTGTAGAGAGCGATCAGGTTTCCTCTGAGCCTCCTCTTCTCCAAACTGAACAATCCCAGTTCCCTCAGCCGCTCCTCATAAGACTTGTGCTCCAGACCCCTCACCAGCTTTGTTGCCCTTCTCTGGACATGTTCCAGCATCGCAATGTCCTTCTTGTAGTGAGGGGCTCAAAACTCAACACAGTTCATAGCATGGAAGAAGCAAATATAAATATTTGGGATTGATACTAGACTGAAAGACCAAAATCAGAAGGATAAAACAAACCTGAAGATATTTCACCAAGAATGAAATTTTAAATATTTAGAGAGGCAAAATGCATTTGAATATCTACCCTGGCTGGCATTCTGTGTGAATGTGTGATGCTCCTAAAGCCCTTTGCCTGAGTTCAGGGACTGTAGTTCAGGGGCACCTGGTGTTACTGACATGTAGCTGTGACAAAGAGCGAAGGAAAAGGCATGCTTCATGACAGCAAAGTAAAATGGCTATATAACAGAAATTCTATCTTCTCTCTGAACATATATGGCTTCTACTCAGGTCTGAAATATAATCACTTTTCTGTTTCTTAACTCAGTTCCCAACTTTGGCACACGTGAATGAGGCATTCTACTTCTGCCTGCTAAACTTAACGCTAGAGTAACTCCCAAGGAAGCAAACAGTTTTATTCACCCTGCTTCAGCCAGAAAAAAGAAGTGTGATGGGCAGAAAAAGAAGTGATGTGGTATGATCTAGAAGTGAGGGAACTAAATGAGGAGCCTGTTTCCTTCCTTTGTTTAAAATAGTGAAACATTTAGTCTATTTTTGCAGAAATTGGACTGCTGATTGAAGTAATATGGAAAAGAAACACACACACATGGTTTTGGACATTTTTGTATGGACCTCCCATCCCTTTAATTATCCCTTCTTTTATTTTTCATACATACATGTGGGAGACGCTCCTCATATGTTGAAACATTATTCTATTTGTATTCGGAATCTCAACCATTTCCAGGTCTCTGTAAAATAATGTACATGTTATGATATAATTTATACGAAATAGGGATTTCTGTAGCTACCAAATTTTGACTTGCACAAGCAAGCCTTTTCTTAAATCACAGATCTTAAAGAAATTATGTTATGGAAAAATCCTGACTATATTCAGTAGGAATGATCCTACGACTGTTCATCAGATTGAGCTTTTTACCGGAAGACTGTGTTGTGGGGATGTGCATTTAGCCTGAGCTCCCTTTGTACTTATGCCATTCCATTAAGGGAAGCACAAGAAGTGAGTTGCACAGGGTTTTGTTTCTTTCCCTGGGTGCTAAGCTCAGCTGCTCACAGCAGTGCCATTTAAAATCTTATTATTATAGACCTTGGCCAGAGGGCCTTCTGCCTAACAAAGGAGTCACAGGACTGAAAGCACTAATAAGCCCAGAACAGGCAGAGATAAAAGACAGCTTCTGCTATAAGAATCAGAAGAAGAGAGGAAGAAATAAGACAAGAAGGCAAAATGTATACTTCTCTCGGCTTTTCCTGGGGTAAGTGAGAATTCCCCTCTGTTGCTCAAGGTAAGATTGACCTGCAAGCTTTTGATGAGAAATCCAAAGTACTGGGAGGTAGCTGTGGGCCAGCTGAGGAAAGACAAGACACAGAAGAGCTCTAGGGTTTGAGTTACTGGAAGCAGCTGCTGTAGACAATAAGGCCAGACCTCCCTTTGGAAGGACAGACAAATGTACAGACTAATGGGAGGCTGAGGAAAGCTGAATATTCTGTCATGTTTCTGGAGTTTGCACAAACCATGGGTACTAGCTGCCCAGCAGCAGAAACTGCAGCAGTGAATGATTCAGCGATGGGCTGTACAACTAGAAGCACAACAGACTGAAGAGCGTGTGTTTGCAGGGGAGGACCTGGCCTTTCCTCCATTAGCCACCCAAAGCCCTAAGATGATTTTTTTTTTTTTTTGCACTTCATTTTTTGATTTTGTAAATTCAGACAACTCAGTTGGGTGTTGTTTCAGTGACATCAGACCTTCTCACTGGAGCTAAGCTTATTTTAGAGTCAGTGGAGAGAAGCATCTCCTTGGACACTGCTGGGCCAAATGACTATTGTCCTCCAAGATTTCCTTTGGTCTGCTGACTCTAGAGGTAGCCTCACAGAGAAGAAATCCTTAGGAAAATAGACTAAAATATATCAGAAAATTTAACATAAGAAAATATTAGTTTGAATAACCAGATCACATAAAACATGTGGGTTATATCTGCATTGGTAAAATGAAGAGGGTAAAGACATGGGCATAAGCAGCTATACATACTGTCTCTTGAACTGAATGGCAAGGGTATCATCAAGGGAAGATGTGGCATGCTTGCAGCAGATGTCATCTGCCTTACATGAGGCAAGAGAGATGCAGAGCATTGAAAAATATTTGTATGGAATGCCACGAGGCAACCTGCTTTGCCCATGTCCTGTGCCAAGAAGAAAGTACCAGATGAAGAGATATGAGGCAAGCAACCAGGGATGTCTCTAAGCAGGCAAGTTTTGACCAGCTGCCCCCAGGGCATTCAGCCTGCTCATCTGGAAGACAGGGACGGGTGGCAGAATAACCCCCCCATGATTCAGGAGGAAGGAGTTCACGACCTACTGTGCCACCTGGACACTCAGAAGTCTATGAGGCTGGATGGGATCCACCCAAGAGTCCTGAGGGAGCTGGCAGAGGAGCTTGCCAAGCCACTCTCCATCATTTGTCAACAGTCATGGTTAACAGGGGACGTCCCAGATGACTGGATGCTTGCCAACGTAACGCTTATCTACAAGAAAGGCTAGAATGAGAATCTGGGAAACTACAGGTCTGTCAGCCTGACTTTGGTGTCAGGGAAGATTATGAAACAGTTGGATTGAGAGCAGCCCTGAGAAGAAGGACTTGAGGGTACTGGTTGATGGAAAACTCAACAAGAGCCGGCAGTGTACGCTGGCAGCCCAGAAAGCCAGCCGTGTCCTGGGCTGCATCAAAAACAGTGTGGCCAGCAGGTCGAGGGAGGGGATTCTCCCCCTCTACTCTGCTCTGGTGAGACTCCACCTGGAGTACTGCGTCCAGCTCTGGAAACCTGGAAACCTCAGTACAGGAAAGACATGGAGCTGCT
>VWZZ01000842.1:0-17153 GCA_013399095.1 Psophia crepitans | reverse complement strand
GCGATCAGGCCCAGTCAGCATGAAAGGCAGCTCGTGCCTGATTAACCTGATCTTCTATGACGAGGTAACCCGCTTAGTGGAGGAGGGAAAGGCTGTGGATGCTGTCTACCCAGAGTTTAGTAAAGTGTTTGACACCACTTCCCACAGCATTCTCCTGGAGAAACTGGCTGCTCGTGGCTTGGATGGGCGTAGGCTTTGGTGGGTTAAAAAATGGCTGGATGGCTGGGCCCAAAGAGTTGTGGTGAATGGAGTTAAACCCCATTGGCAGTCGGTCACAAGCGGTGTTCCCCAGGGCTCAGTACTGGGGTCAGTTCTCTTTAATATCTTTATCAATGATCTGGAGGAGGGGATCAAGTGTGCGTGCTCAGTGAGTTTGCAAATGACACCGAGTGGGAGTATTGATCTCCTTGAGGGTAGGAAGGCTTTGCAGAGGGATTTGGACAGGCTGGATCAATGGGCCGAGGCCAACTGTATGAGGTTGAAGAAGGCCCAGTGCCAGGTCTTGCATTTGGGTCACAGCAATCTCATGGAACACTGAAGGCCTGGGGCAGAGTGGCTGAAAAGCTGCCTGACAGAAAAGGACCTGGGGGTGTTGGTCAACAGCCAGCTGAATATGAGCCAGCAGTGTGCCCAGGTGGTCAAGAAGGCCAACAGCATCCTGGCTTGTATCAGGAATAGTGTAGCCAGCAGGAGCAGGGAAGCAATTGTGCCCCTGTACTGGGCACTGGTGAGGCCGCACCTCAAGTACTGTGTTCAGTTTTGGGCCCCTCACTACAAGTCAGCCATTGAGGTGCGGGAGCATGTCCAGAGAAGGGCAACGAAACTGGTGAAGGGTCTGGAGCACAAGTCTTATGAGGAGCAGCTGAGGGAACTGGGCTTGTTTAGTCTGGAGAAGAGGAGGCTCAGGGGAGACCTCATTGCCCTCTACAACTACCTGAGAGGAAGTTGTAGCCAGGTGGGTGTTGGTCTCTTCTGCCAAGTAACAGGCGATAGGACAAGAGGAAATGGCCTCAAGTTGTGCCAGGGACGTTTAGGTTGGATTTTAGTAAAATTTTCTTCACCAGAAGGGTTGCCAAGCACAGGAACAGGCTGCCCAGGGAAGTAGTTGAGTCACCATCCCTGGAGGTATTTAAAAGACGTGTAGATGTGGTGCTTAGGTTTAGTGGTGGACTTGGCAGTGCTGGGTTAATGGTTGGACTTGATGATCTTAAAGGTCTTTTCCAACCAAAACAATTGAGAGGTTTTGTGAAAAGTCTTGGGGCGGGGGGAGAGGACCTTAGTTTCAAAAGAGCAGAGCAGGCTGTATGGATGAATACCCTGAGGTCTGCCATTCCCCAGGTGGAAGACAGGTCACCATCTGAGGGCTCTGTTAGCCTTTTTCCATAGGAAGCCTCAGGCCAGACTCTTCTTTTTGCTCTGTGGGTCTTTGAACTTGTTTAGCAGGGGCTCTGGGCCTCTGTTCTTCTAGCCCTGGCCAAACACAGCTCACATCCCTGGCAGGCGGGAGTTGAATCTCTGAAGCCAGAACGCCCCATGGTCCCTGAAGTACCTGCCTGAGGTTAGATACATCTACCACGTTTCTCTGTGCTTCCCCTCCTTGTCCCTCTTCTTTAATTACAGTCATACAAGTAAACCTGCCAGGCATAACTTGAAAATAGATGAGGTTTGAAATCTACAGCAAAGGCATGCAGTGCTCACCTCCGCCCAACCCATCGCACCAGGACGTTGTACCAGGAGAGGGTAAGCATCCGGGCACGCGAGCAGTGATGGGGCCTGATCTTGCAGGTGTGATGGAACTGCTGGGTCAGGCAATCACTTGCAAATCCAGCAGGGTGTTGCACGTGGTAAGAAACGCAGCTCTGCTCGCAGCGCTACTTACTGATTTTTGTTTTCCCATCAGCACGTTGTCCTTGGTCACTGGTCAAAGCCATTCCAGCAGATTAATGAGTAGCCAGACTGTAGAACTAAGGAATCAGGAGGTACAGCCACAGCCAGATAGTGTATGTTCTTAAAAAGCTTGCACAGCAGCATGTTTTAATGTATCAGCAGGGCTGGTGTGAGTGTCGCCAAAGTAATTCAGCAATACCCTCATGTTCTCGCTGCGCCCCGGCTGCCATGAATTCAAGAGCCCCTCTCCCCTTTTCTCTTTGTACCAACAGTGCCACCGAGCGCAGCAGGTTTGGGGGCAGCCTCCCAGAGAGGTGGAAAGAGGGGACAACTTCCAGCCAGGGCTTTCGCTTTCTTCCCGTGGTGTTGAGCACAACCATAGGTGGGATGAGAAAAGGGTGGGGAAGAGCATGACAAAGGCATCGGGAACACAGAACTGCTGCCAAGAGTGAGGTTTCAGCAGATGGGTGGTTTATTTTTGTTCTAGCACTTCCCGCTGAGGAAGGGGTGGGACTCCCGGCTGGGAGGCCTGGCTAAAAGGTCGGAGCAGTGCACTTGCAGGAGCACTTACCAGACCGACTTCCAGCGGACTGGCCAGGACTTGTTTCAGCACCCTGACGGCTTTGCAGCTGACTGAATTCTTGGCTCAAGAAATCAGTGGTGCCAGGATTTGAAACACACCAGTCAACATGAGCACGGCAGGCAAAGTAAGCAACAGTTTGTATTAGAAAAGTTTCTTTGCTGCAGCTGAGCAGTGCATTTTTAAGTGCAGTTTCTTTGCAGGAACACCGTAAGTACTGGTGGTATAGCACAGATGAGAGTTTAGGAGGAAGCAGGTACAGGCGAGCTGCCTTTACTTGCTGGCTACTGTACTCTCCTAGGAAATGGTTGTTACACTCTTCAAGGCAATAATTATTTTTTTTAAACACTGGGTCAGTGTAAGGTAAGAGCACCAGCATAAGAATAACCTTGCCCCAGGGTTAACAAACTCTTTTTTAACCTCTTACTGAACAGTTTAAAGCATGGTACAATGTAGTAAGTGTTCAGATCAGCTCTATTGGTTTCCATTCTGAGAGCCCACTGTGACTTAAACTAATTTTAGCTTCTTTGTAATTTGTACCTGTTTACTTAGGGGAAAAAAAAAAAGAATGTACTGTTAATATTGTGTTAAATTTCAGGGTGTAATTGTGCTGATGTTAGGACAGTCATTAAGTTTGAATATGTGTATTAAAAAGTCTGGAGCTTAAGTTAATGAAGACCAAAAGTAAGTACTCACGCAGTGCAGTACTGAGCTGGGACTGAGATGGGTCGGTTAATACCACTGCTGAGGACAGTCTGTGTCGCTGCTTGCACTGCCTGAGAGATGCTAACGTACACCCAGAGACACGCAGAGAGGTTGATAGAGAGGAACCCACAGATGAAAAATGACAGAAGGCACGTACCTTGCTGGAATGTGCCCAAGATCACTTCTTGTTACCGCCAGCTGTCTTCACTATTCTAAAACCAAACCAAGTAAGAGAAAAAAATAATCTCTTTAGGATACTGCAAGTGCAAAATGAATTGTACTTCATGTGTGGGTAAATTCACCAAGTTTAGTCCTCCACCCAGCCTTGGACTGAGCATGGTAAATGAAGTGGTGTGATGGAACTGAACTCCCTTGTTTCCACTGTGTTTACCTTGCAGTAATGTGTGAGTTACCGTGCCGTTTACATGACCAAGCAGCCTAATCCTGAGGCTCTGTGAAAGGGTGTGTTCCTACACCTGCCGCCTCCCTGCTTCAGTAACTTGCAAGGCTGGTAGAACACACAGGCTTAAAAAAACCCACCCTGTGACTCCAGCTAGTGCTTAGCAGATAGTGATGCTGCTGTCTTAGTAGATAGTGATGCTGTCGGTGCATCTGTTAGAGTTGGTAAAGCTCACAGGGACTCAGCCATCAGAACAATACATAGTTAACCACTGTCTAATTGTAGGAGAGATTTATTTGTTCTCAGCAATCCACAGTTCTTAGCTACCTTTGTTCTTACAAACACTACCTGTGCTTTGCATGTGCAAGTTGTGAAATCGTTACTGTGCTATGTGGGATACAGTGTAAATACATAAGCCCTTTCTTAAGTAAGTAAGTTTCCTTGAAAATAGGGTCCTTTAAAATGTGAATATTTACTAATGACACTTGCATTTGACACATGAAACCTTAAATTTAGTGCAAACCTGTCTTGAGTCTGAGTTTTTATTTTAATTAATTAATTATTTTCTTTGTTACCAGTTGACAATGTGTTGATAGGTGTTATTCTACTTCTCCTTCAAAGCTCTGATACTAAAAAGTTCCTTTCTTTTTTCCCCGAGAACTTTGCAGCACAGTGGTGTTAAGGTGTCCCAGTCACGCAGGATATTTACATGTGTGCTAAACTTCTTGCATCATGGACTTGCTTTGCCTCCATTTCCCTCTCCAGATAACGCCACCTGAATGCTTGCAGTCAGTGGGACTTACTAGAGTGACCGAGGACTTAATAGACTGTCAGCCTTATGGGTGACATGGAAAAATCATATTCCAGGTCCTGGAGCCATTTAAAGTTCCTGGGATGGGCAGAGACCACCAAAAAAAGAACAGGAACGAATGTGGAGGACACAGAGGCCCCACTAACATTGAGTCTGAGCACATTTTTCTCTCAGAGGCAGATGATCAGAGGAGCCCAGAGACCCATCAGCACCTGGACAAAGCCTGTGGCGCTAATGGACAAACTTTAGCCTAACAGACAGGAAAAGCTGTCTCAGGCATTGGGATAACCCCACCTGAGTTAAATGTCCTTCTGAGAAGCAAGGTACCTTAGCACAGATAATCTTGCACTAAAGGGACTGTTGTTCGTTCAAGATTCCCTCTGCATAGTGCTAAGTCATTTTACATCAGTGTTGTCTCAGCCATCGCCTCAGGGCTGAACTTGCGCTGTAATAAAACATTTGTAAGCCTGTATTAGGCTCTGAATTCCATTTTTAGCAATTTTGTCAGTTCTCAACAGGCAGTTCTAGGCAGCGCAGACTTTATCACAACCTGATCATTTCATGTGCCATCTCCAAGAAGACACAAATATACACCAGTAATCCAACATGGCAAAAATAATCCTCCAAGGAAGTTAGAAACAGAAGGAGCAATGAGGCTGGACAGAAGGAGCAATGAGGCTGGATAGGTCTCCAGTTATCCTAGGAGACTATTCTACATGTCGCTAAAAATGTCATAGGACAGAAATATGAACAAAGTCAGACATGATCTTGGTGGGGAAAAAAAAAAATGGGCTTACACTGTGCTTTGCTGTTGGCTTTTTTGTTGGTTTGGGCTTGGGTGTTTTATCCTGCAGTTTTCAAAATAGGAGCAGGGGTTTTACAGGCAGAAGTGTAGGAATCTGTGTGGTGAGCTGCAAATGCAAATGCCATTTCCTTTTTTTTTTTTCTCTGTTTGCAGATTATTAAATGCAAAGCAGCAGTAATGTGGGAAGCCAACAAACCATTTTCTATTGAGGAAGTGGAAGTTGCCCCACCAAAAGCACATGAAGTTCGCATAAAGGTACGAAAAATAAAATTAAAAAAACAACTACTATGACTTGCGTTCTGTCTTTCTGTTTATCAGAATTATGTCTATAGATTTTTGGATCCAGTTGGAAAACATTCACTTGGTGAGTAGTTACTATTCAGTGAGCTCCTACGGAACATGCTTCAAGTCCCAAATTTAATCAGGGGGTTCTTTTTAAAAAAAAAAAAGTTTTTCAGGGTTGTTTTTTTTGTTTACTAAAACACCTGTGCTTCTAACAGGCTGGAAAAATTACAGTACAAGGCAAAAACCTGAGTCTCCTATTGTGTGGAGCAAGGAATTATCTTTTACTTTGTTTGAATCTGTGCTGTAGCTCAGTAGGGCTGGGAGCTTCCTTTTTTAATGTGGTATTGAGCATCTGCTGCATTTCAGGAACTTTCTCAGTGGAATTCAGCACCTGGTTTCATTTTAGAGCAATTTCAAGTGTTAGGCAAGTGAGGAAAACCCTCTCACAGGGCTGACAACTCCATTTGTCAGAATAAAACTTGTAAAGACATACCTGAATGTTTCAAAAGAAATACTGCTGTGCTACCTGCAAGAAAAGGCAAAATGTGATCTAAAATACTATGTGTAGCCTAAGTTTTGATACATATAACATATACATATATTGAAAATATATAAATAATATATAATACTTATCATGTGGTTATATATTATATCAGTGTAATAGATCTTTTATATAACACATTATATGATATGTTGTAGTATAATCTAAATATAAGGAACATAGAATGTATTTCTGTGTATGTAATATGTGATAGTTAATGTATATGTACATAATTTTAATATTTTATACTATTGCAGCCTTTTTATTTATGTATTCGTATTTATTTAAAATATTAGGTATAATTTATTTTATTCTGTTCTTCATATATAATTGTATTGCTAGAACACAGGTTCTGCCAGATAATCAATGAGACTCCCTGTAGAGCTCAGTAGTGCACAGCAAACAGTCACAAAGGAGCCTTCTGTTGTAGATTAAAGACTAATACAAACCACAAAAATCATGACTCACACAACCAAAAGTTTTACGTGTAGATTTATTGTGTGCATATGTGATTCTGGAGGGAAGCAAGTGACTTCTCCAAATACGTGATACTATCTTACTTCCATGTATGACACGACATAGTTGAGTGCTGAAATATTCTTGTCTTTCCTCTAAATCAGATCATGGCCACAGGGATCTGTCGCTCTGATGACCATGTGGTAACGGGTGCACTGGTTATGCCTTTTCCAATAATTCTTGGGCACGAAGCAGCTGGTGTTGTGGAGAGTGTTGGGCAGGGAGTAACTTCGCTCAAACCAGGTACGAAACAGCACTGAACACAAACCCGGTGCTCGGTTTCCAGACTCCTGTTTAAGTCAAAGACGATTACACATGTGAGTACTTGTATTGCAGAGGAAAATGTTCCACTTCCAGTTTTTTCAAGGATCCCTTAAAGAACACTATTTGCTGTTCACATCTTTCTGTGTTCTCAATCTTGTTTTATTTTCAGATTTTCTATTCAATTTCTTTTGGTTCTGGCATCTGCAGCTTGCTTTCCACCTACATAGTGCTTTTCCTGTCGTGGGATGAAGAGCATTGATTCTTCACTGTTGGTCATAGGAAACCAGGTTATTAGCTGCAGGATCTTTAAGCACAGTTTACACAGCTAATCTCTCTCAAGGATAAGGCAAAGTAAAACAGTAGACAATATGTCAAAGCACCTTCTTTTAATTCTCCTAACAGCTAAACAGACCAGAATTTAGGTCTGTGTGTTCCATTACTTCACTTTAGAAATACCAGGGCATGATCAGGGTGCCCACCCTGCTGCAGGCTTTGCTTCTGTGCAGCCCCAGTGCAGGTGAGTCAGCCATTGCTCTGAGGGCTGGATCGCTCTGAGGACGGAGTCACCCAGACCAGCTGCTCCCCTTGTGATGCTCCCGTTGAACCACAGCGGGAAGACAGAGCAGGCAGTGCTCCAGTTGCTGCAAGATGAGACAGGATTTCTGTGCACTTACAGGAACGAACGAATTCTAACGAGGGCTGAATTATTAAGACAAAATAAACAATGAACAACATCTGCATAGAAATGCTGAATTTTATCCAGGCAGGTTGTTACAATACCTAAGTAGATCACTTTTAGCACCTCCGTACTTGCAGTTTCTGTGTTTGAATTGGCAACAGGTATGAAGTCTGTCCAAAGCAGGCTGGCATGTCTGATAAGAAAAAGTTTTATTAGAGATCTCTGCTTGAACTCCAAACAACTATGTATATTGCAAATTTCAGTGATAGCTCTAACTGTTTTTTCTCTTACATTTGGGTTCATAAATCACTCGGTTGTCTAATTCTAGCTGCCATGTGTTTCCAGGTGAGCTGAAACAGCAGGCCCGAACACACACACAAAATCACACTTCTCAGATGTTGCTTAATTTACACTTGCAAGCTCTAATAAGCTCCAAGACACACAAAGTTTCTTTAGCAGAATGATTACTAAGCCCTCATCACAGTTCAAAGTTAACTGAGGTTTGGGGGGTAGTGGGAAGCATTTCATGCTCTGTAGACATTTTCCATTTTTTTTAGTGGACATCGAAGATTTTCCTTGACTTTCAACATTTCAAGGATTAGCCACATTTTAGAACTGGCAAATCACAACTTGATCTGATTTAGGGATTACCTATATAGAGATTATTAAGGATTTACCATGCATTGTTGTTGTGGAAAATGCGTAGCAGTAAAAAAATGGCCCTGGGAAGCTATGTGTGTTCATCAGATAATTGTGCTTGAGCGTGAGAGATGTCTTGGCTCTCACAAATATTTTATTTACCTTTATCCCAATGCAACAGTACTAGGACTGCAAATAGGAAAGAGACCCAATAGGGCCTGCAAATTAGTGCTTAACTTCCCATTCTTTGTACGCACAGTTTACAGCCCTGTTGTCTTGGCACTCCAGTCTGCTGTCCTACTAGATGTCAGTTTTTATCTCTGTTTCTTTATCTGCATATTACTATTTTCCTTTTAAGCAGAAGATGCAATAAACTGCTGAATGAGTACTTTGGGAATGTCAGTAGCTAACATGGTTCTGTGACATAACTCTGACTCAGTTCTATGACAGACACCAGGAATTTTGCGTATTGAAATTAGTTGTTATAGCTTTGCCCTGATGATGTCCTTTGTAACAGAGAGAGGTTTATCTTCCAAGTGCAGCAGAAGGAAATAAAACCAGCACTGCACTCCTAATGCACATTTGCCTAGGGATTAAATACACTTGCTTCATGTTTTTTTTACCTTTATGCTTCTTGTTTGCCTTTTTTAATCCTCTGTCATTACTGTTTTATTTCTAGGAGACAAGGTGATTCCACTCTTTGTTCCACAGTGTGGGGAGTGCAACAGTTGCTTAAGCACCAAGGGTAATCTGTGCAGTAAAAATGAGTGAGTTTTCCTGGGCTACCTACAACCCTTGTTTGATTTTTATTTACAAAAAACTGATCCCATTCAACAGATTTCACTTGCCATTATTTCTGCTCATCTTTCCAACAGCATTAGTACAGGTGCTGGATTAATGCCCGATGGCACCACTAGATTCACCTGTAAAGGAAAAGCAATTCACCATTTTATTGGTACAAGTACCTTCACTGAATACACAGTAGTGCATGAAACTGCTGTAGCCAAAATCGACGCTGCTGCTCCCCTGGAAAAAGTTTGTCTGATTGGCTGTGGATTTTCCACCGGTTACGGGGCTGCTGTGCAGACTGCCAAGGTGAGTGTCGCCGTGGGCATTTCTGCCGTCTCATGGGGTCTGTTCAGGATTGTGTGGCCTGCGAGCAGGTTGTCAGCATGGCAGCCAGGAGGTATTGACTCTGTTCACTTTGGGGTGGAAAGAAAATACTAGTTCTTTGCCAGCTTCACGTTCTCTGTCTTTAAGGTACTCAGAAGTCTTCAATTCAAAATCCAGTAAAAATACTTATTACCACCTATTAAGTTTTCTCTCACAGCTTTATCACCCCTACAAAAATGTTACACAACAGAGCTGATTTCATTTATTGTAACTTAAGTCTAGGAGTACCTAGAAGCCTATATATGCAACACTCAAAATTTATAGCAAGACACAAATGTGACTTTTACAGCTGGCACTGTCTCCAGTGGAGTGATGCTACAGATCTTAACACCGCTGGAATATCATAAGAAAAAAAAAGGTCTCTAAACCTGAACCTGAGATGTGTAATGAAAACCTGGTCTCAGAAATGTATTTTAGGGACAATTTATCTTAGTCACATGTAGGGTAATAACAGTATAGCCTGTTACTGTGTGAGTAAGTATACACGTGCAAAGCCCTTCTCAGCAGGTAACCTCTAAATTACAAAAAGTGCCTTAAATGAAAATGTTGGTAATAAGAAAATGCATTGTACTTCACCTGGACTGTAACCAGTATGCCATGTCTTTGTGGTTACTATAGGTGGAACCAGGTTCCACCTGCGCCGTCTTCGGCCTCGGAGGAGTTGGCCTCTCTGTCGTCATGGGCTGCAAGGCGTCTGGAGCTTCCCGCATCATCGCCGTTGATATCAATAGTGACAAGTTTGTCAAGGCCAAGGAGCTGGGAGCCACCGACTGCGTCAACCCTAAAGATTTCAAGAAGCCTATTCATGAAGTGTTGATTGAAATGACCGGTGGTGGCGTGGACTACTCCTTTGAGGTCATCGGCCGCACTGAAACCATGGTATGCGACCAAAAGATGTGGTCAAATGAGGCATTAGCTTGTTGGTTCTCTCCTCACTAGCCCACTGAGCACCAAGGGTGAGGAGCTGAGAGCCATAGGCTAAGTGTCAAGCTAACTTCAAACCTGTTAAGTCCAGCTACCAGCTGCTGAGATGCAGGGATAGAAACATGCTCAAAAACTTGAAAGGAGCTTGAAAGCAAAGGGAGCTTCAACATAGGCCTAACCAGGGTGGCTAAACTTCACATAGCCCGCTGCTTTCCAACAGTGGCTTATCAGTAACGACTAAGACAAAATGGGGAAGGCAGAAGAAAGCTAGGACATATCTAACCCATGACAGCAGATACAATGGTGTGAGCAAACATGATAGAAATTGTTTTGTGTGGTTTCAAGTACAAAAAATGAATTTCAGGCTGAGGCCTGAGAGGAGCAAGCAGCAAATGTTGCATGACTCTGGGGTGTCCCTCTGTTTCACATGCAGACTGCAGCCTTGGCCTGTTGCCAGTACAACTACGGGGTCAGTGTGATCGTGGGAGTGCCGCCGGCAGCACAAAAGATCACATTTGACCCCATGCTCCTCTTCAGTGGTCGCACCTGGAAAGGATCTGTCTTTGGAGGTAAGAGCTTGGAAAGATGTGATTGCACTGGCTTGGGTAACTTGTAATTCATCCTGAATGAAATGGGATATATCTAAATTCATTGCTTAGGTTGTCCTGTTGGAAGTGATAGTTGGTTTGATGACAAAGAAGCACAAGGGGAAATAATTATGGGAACTGTTAGATAATGGCAAGAAGAGAAAAAAACAGAGGGAGGGAGGGGAGAAGAGAGGGGAGAGAAGAAGAGGCAGAGAAAGAAAAAGGAAGAGAGAAAAAGACCAAAAAATGGGAAAAAAGAGGGGGGGAAAAGAGAAAGAAAATAAGAGGAAAAAATGAGAAAAAAGAAAGGGAGAAAGAAAAAGGTGGAAGAAAAAGATGGGGAGGGAAGGGAGGAGAAGAGAGAAAAGCAGAGAAAAAAGAGAAGTAGAAAGAGAAGTGAAAAGGACAAAAGGAGAAAAAGAGAAAAAGATGGAAAGGGCAAGGGTGGAGTGAGAAGAGAGGGAGGAGGGAAGAAAAAGAGCAAGAGCAAAAAGGAGACTGAGAGGGACAGAGAGACAGGAAGAGGGGTGAGGAAGAGAGAGCAGGAGAGATGGAGAGTTGGGACCCCAGAGGACATCAAGCATCAGACCCACCTCATTTCCACATGGTCAGAGCCCAGCTCAGCCCCTTGCCAGTGACTGTCAGTCCCTTCTAGTTCTTTCTCTTTTCTGAGCTCTCCCAGCAGAGTCCCACGCTCAGCAAGCCCTAGCTCACTCAACACAAAGCTGAATCATAGAATATCCTGAGTTGGAAGGGACCCATAAGGATCATCGTGTCCAGCTCCTGGCTCCACACAGGACCAACCCAATCAGAGCAGATGACTGAGAGCGTTGTCCAGACGCTGCTTGAACTCAGCCAAGCTCGACACGGTGACCCTAGGAAGCCTGTTCCAGTGCCCATCCACCCTCTCCGTGAAGAACCTTTTCCTGACCTCCAACCTAAACCTCCCTGTTGCAGCTTTGTGCCATTCCCTCAGGTTCTATCGCTGGTCATCGGAGATCAGCACCTGCCCCTTCGCTCCGCATCGTGAGGAAGCTGTAGGCCACCATGAGGTTTCCCCTCAGTCTCCTCTTCTCCAGGCTGAACAAACCAAGGGACTTCAGCCTCTGCTCATACAGCTTCCCCTCTAGACCCTTCCCCACCTTTGTTGCCCTCCTCTGGACACTCTCCAACAGTTTTATGTCCTTTTTGTGCTGTGGTGCCCAAACCTGGACACAGCACTCGAGGTGAGGCCGCACCAGCACAGTGCAGACTGGGACAATCACTTCCCTAGACCTGCTGGCAATGCCGTGCTTGATGCACCCCAGGACATGGTTGGCCTTCCTGGCAGCCTGGGCACACTGCTGGCTCATGTTCAACTTGCTGTTGACCAAGACCCCCAGGTCTCTCTCGGCATGGCTGCTCTCCAGCGTCTCATTGCCCAGTCTGTACAGCCAGGGTTGCCCCTCCCCAGGTACAGAATCCAGCGCTTGCTCTTCTTAAACTTCATACGGTTGGTGATTGCCCGGTTCTGTAACCTGTCCAGATCTCTCTGCAAGGCCTCTCCACCCTTGATGGAATCAACAGCTTCTCCCAATTTGATGTCATCTGCAAACTTGCTCACAAGTTTTTCTGAAGGCCACAGAAAACTTATTTCCAAAGTAAATTTTCTCATGACCAGTTCCTCTGATGTATTCAACAAACACCTGAATAAAATAGCAGAGACAGATTAGGTTCCTCTGGAGGGACATCTTACAATTTGAGACAGCTTCATCTAGTACTGCTTGTAAGAAAAAAGAGACACACCATACCCAGCGCCCCCAGTCTTGACCAGGAAATCAATTTTCCAGTTACCACCATGAATGTTAGCACTCTGGCTTTTGCATGATGTGTGATTTAGTTGACAATATATCAATGGACAAGCGGAAACAGTATTACATGTGGGGGAAAGTTTGGATTCTGTAAAGATTAAAATGTTGGAAAGTTTGTCCTCTGCCAGTAGAGCACTTACGGGGTTTGTCACATGCGCAATAGCTGCACTTTGTCCCATGGTTCCTGCTGGCGCGCTGTTACTAAGCTAAAAACATGCCACAACATTTCATGGTGCTATTCTGCTACAGAATGTTTATCTAAACATTTAAGCCACCGACAGTTGTATCTATTTTCACAAGCATTTAATGTTTCATTATCCACTGTCTGTGTGTGTGTTTTTTCAGGCTGGAAGAGTAAAGATTCAGTCCCTAAACTGGTCGCTGACTACATGAAGAAAAAAATTGTTCTGGATCCATTAATAACCCATACCCTTCCTTTCACTAAAATCAATGAAGGATTTGATCTGCTAAGGGCAGGGAAGAGGTAAACATTGTTCTATATAAATAACCCAAAAGAGCTGTACGGTAACAGAGTATGACTTCAGGGCAGAGAATGGAGAAAAAGAGGAAGGGACTTGGTGTCTATATACACTGCAGACTTGGAATTTAGCTCTTGTGCATTCCTCTCATATTGTGAGAGTTCAGCTCAGACTGTATTCATAGGGTGTTGAAATCAGAAATACTGTTTGCCAGATACATTTCACAAGCTTCACCATGGGAATAGTTGAAAATTCTACTTGGCAGAAGTGGGAAATACATTTGTCTATCTTAGCAGGTTGTGGGGCCCACCCTTTTGGAAAGTTCTCGCTGTTTATAACATACACTGGAGAATTAACCTTCATGTTTTCTTTTCATTGCCATTTGCTGGCAGTTATTTTAGGTTTTACTTGCTCTAAATATAAAAAGCATGTAACAGAAGAATTTAGTGCCTGCAGTTTGTTCTCAGGTTCTAACTATGCAGCGCACACTTCATTTTTTGACTGTCCTTACTTTAGATGTGCTGTCCATGTTAGTTTTAGAGTAACAAACGGGAAAGTGATGAGGACAGAGATGCTGTCAGCTTTGCTGAAATACTGACAGCCAGCCTGAAGACAGAGGCACCATTTTTACTAAGCGACACACAGGAGTGTTTTGGCCCAGGATCAGCTGTACCACTCAGAGGTTACCCTTAGAGCCAGTTGTAACTGCACAGCCACCTCCAAGGACTCCCCGGGCTACATGTGGCGATTAATTGCCAGGAGCCCTGGGCTTCATGCGTGAAGGCTTTTGTTCCTGCAGCGAGGTTTGCACATCTGCTCTGTTATTTTGCTGCAGGCTGGGGCTGGGGGGGCGGGGCAGGGAGGGAGTACCCTGGCTGAGGGCAGTAGCCTCCATTTTGAGCGAGGCCAGCAGTGTTTTGCTGATGCTAGCACAGGGGCTCTTCTACAGTCACTAACTTGTCGGGTGTTTTTATATTGCAGCATTCGCACTGTCCTGGTCTTTTAGGATTCCCAATTGTTAAGCAGCAGGTGGCTCAGCGCTGGTACAAACTGCATTATCCTCCAATACAGCTCATCTGAAATGAACCAAGGCATTTCTGAAAGGTCTGCCACCACCACCATTGAATAAAAGGATCAAGCTCAATCCCCAGACTTCAAACACAGCATTTATAAATGAAATAATGTTTTTCCTCCTACCTCTTCCTCTTGATTCTTGCTTTAAATGCTCTGCATTGTGCTGCAATTTTCTTTAATAGCCAGTTAGGACTTACAGGACTTGCTGCTATCACAGATGTTATGAGAAGTTTGGATTTTTTAAAATGACTTCTAATACGCAATCTTTTAATAAAAGAAAAAATAAGAAAACTGTTTCTTTAGGCATTCATAATACTGCAAGCTTGAACAGATTTGTGGGTGCAGCTCAGCACAGTAACTCTAGGTCAGAACTATGTAGCCATCCTGAATGATTTAGCATGCCATTACCTCACAGGCAACAAAATTACTCCTTATTCTATTAACTGATGACAAGAAAATTACTGCAGAGATTAGAGTTTATGCGAAACCACGCATTTGAATTAATAGTGTCAGTAAATGATATTTGGGTAAATCACAGACTTGGGTACTGGAGAATATCTCACCACTGGATATTTTACCAAATTAACGCTTTCAAGCATTTTATATAAAGCTGCTGTGGTGTTCTCTGTTGTGGTTTGTGGTTTTTTTAACGTTATGCCTCTTTCTTGGGTTATTTAATCAGTATGGCTTTAGATCTCCGGCCAGTTTATACAAGTGCATCTGATGCTTGGGAAACAATGTGAAGAAATACGAATGTGCATCAAGTATTGTTACTTGTTCCCATTAAATAAAGGAGCGGTTTCCTAACCTTTAAGTGTGAACACAGAGTAAATGGGAAGAAACAGGTGACTGGTAACGGTTTGCAAGAAATCAAACATGACACATTTTCCAGCTTTCTGCATTTGTAACATGGAAACAGGAACAGAGGGTAGTTCTTAACTGTTGAAAGCAGGAAGCGGAGCTTGCGGGCACTCGCATGCAGGGTAGCTGGGTAGGAGGGCCTGTGAGGCAAGGGCACTGTGTGCTGCTGCTGACTGACTTGTGTCAGCAGTGTCCTTGAGCGGCGCGGCTAGATTAATGATTTGAGGATAAGTTTACAGAGAGATTAGATTTTAACAGAAGATCCTTAAACACCTTTGTGTGCAATAAACTCGGTTTACCCAGCAATTAAGATCCCGATTTCAGCCATTTCTTTCTGTGGGGTTACCTGTGCACTCAGGGCTGAAGACTTTCTGGACCTTAAGATAATTCTTTCCAGGCACTGTTCAGTTGAACTGTTCTGATCTCTTTCAGGGCGGCTTGAGTGTGAACCGGATCACTATTCAAAATAAAGGAGAGAGGGGTTATTGCCACTTACTTGATCTCTTCTGTAGTCACATGGATTCAGCAGAAACAAGAGCATAATAATATCTCAATTCTCAGAGTATTCTAAGAAAATGTTTTTCTGTGGAGGCCAAGCTAGTTTATTGTACCAGCTAAGGTGTCTTTAACTCATGACTTAAACAGAAGCCAAGGAAGGCCTGTTTAAACATAGCTCGTGAGGGCAGACAGGAGGAGCAGAGAGGTGAAGTGTCCTCCGTATGCAGATACATGTTTTTTTCAAGGCATTCCCTACTGCGTAAAAGTTAGTTAGAGAATATAACAACGGTGTTCAGAGTAGAAGAATCAAAAAAAAAAATAGAGCTAAGGAATGAAGTACAATGAACCCCTTCCCTTCTGTCCCCCTCAGGATCAGGCAGAGCCCATTTCTGTTGTGGTAATCTGCCAAGCACAGTAAACAACTGCTGCTAGTATCTTCTTTATTAGGAGAGTTGCTGGGGTCCAAAGACACAAACCCATGAAATGGTTCTTGTTCAGGACATGTTACAAGGCAGCAATCTAGTTCTGTCTTTCCGTGGAGAAATGAAGTGGCTTCTGACTGTGGAATGACAAACAGGTTATACTGGCCTAGAGTATTTCTCCCTGCAGATCCCCATCCATGCTCAGCGGAAGGTTAATTTGTTTGTACGATTGTGCAGCTCAGGACAGCATGTTTCTGACAGACCTTCCCAGTGGCTCCCTGACTCTGAACTACTCCAGGTGGGTTCAGGGCCATGTACAGCGGCTCTGAGCCTCCATTTAAGAGCTTTCACGTAAACAAGCAAGGTCCATGCTCCCCATCAGCCCGTCTGTTAGCACACGGCAACACTACGAAAAATCCAATAATTTCCCAAGAGACAAACTTTTGTCCAACAAAGCACAAATGGTGTTTACTCGACCCTTAAGCTAGGCCAGAGTTTATTGAACACCATTTGGTTTTGCATAGAGCTGAGCACAACCAAGTTTGTGCTTTCCCACCACATCCCACCCCACCCAGCAAGCTCCCCAGGAAAAAGCACAGCCCTGCCGTGCGCTCCAGTGTGCAGACACGCACTGTGGCACTCTCTTTTTACATGCCAGGGAGATCAACCGCCCTGACCAGCACAGGAAGATGATCAATCCCACGCACCATGATCCACTCTAGTGCTTCCAGCTTATCAGCTGGAGCATGTGATCCCGGTAATTAAAAAAAACCCAAACCACTGTGCTACACAGATAATTAGGAGATGACAAGGCCAATGTTTTACTGAAGGACCATCACATCTTTGGCTGCTCAGGACAAGTGAAACGTTTCGCTTGCAAGATGTATAAATCGTATCACAAGTGATGACAGATTCATGGTTTTTTAATGCAGCAGGAAGACCAGGCTAAATATTGAAAACCTTAAAAGCTTTCTTCTAAAAATTCTTGTTCCTGGGGAATTACACATCACCAGTATACACAGTCAGTAGAGGCTATACACAAAGAAACCTATGACAAAGTTACAGTTTCCTGGGAAAAACTGCGAAACGTCCCTGTGCAGCTGAAATACAGATCAAACTGATCCACAAGCACATGGCTGCTCTAGTGCCAGGTGCTCTCACGTCCATGACAGG
>VWZZ01000837.1:4027-46105 GCA_013399095.1 Psophia crepitans | reverse complement strand
CCAGCTCGGGGGGCCCCAGCACAAGGAGCCCATGGAGCTGCTGGAGCGAGGCCAGAGGAGGCCCCGGAGATGCTGCGAGGGCTGGAGCCCCTCTGCTCTGGAGCCAGGCTGAGGGAGCTGGGCTTGTCCAGGCTGGAGCAGAGAAGGCTGCGGGGAGCCCTTGGAGCCCCTGGCAGTGCCTGCAGGGGCTGCAGGAAAGCTGGAGAGGGGCTGGTTGCAGGGCAGGGGGGGCCAGGCCAAGGGGAAGGGCCTGAAGCTGCAGGAGGGGAGCTGGAGCTGAGCTGGGAGGCAGCAATCCTTCCCTGGGAGGGTGCTGAGGCCCTGGCACAGGGTGCCCCGAGAAGCTGTGGCTGCCCCTGGCTCCCTGGCAGTGCCCAAGGCCAGGTTGGATGGGGCTTTGGGCAGCCTGGGCTGGTGGGGGGTGTCCCTGCCCATGGCAGGGGGTGGCGCTGGGTGGCCTTCGAGCACATTCCAACACAGGCCATCCTGTGATTCTGAGGTTGATTAACTTTGTGTTTAATCTATGTTTGCATAGAATTTAAATTGTTTTCTTTATGGAAGCTAAGAGTACAGGCAAAAAGCAAATTTCTTGCAGCTGCCATCAATTAAGAATGATGTGCTCAACTATTCCCGTCTTTTCAGTGTTAATCTAGGAAATAGTCTTTCTACACTTCCATTAGTCTAGAGATATGCATTTGACATTAATGGTAAGGTTTTCTGCATGCTTCTATTAAAATAATGCAAATTCTGATGTCTAAACAAGCAATTACTCAATTTCCAGAACTACAGAGTAATCTTCTGGAGTAGGTTCTGAGACCACCTTTCTCACGCATCACATGTGATAATGTCTATTAATTAGTGGTTTCAGTAAAGGCAGGGGTTGTTTTTAACTTTTTTTTCCCTTAAACAGGAAAGAAGGAGGGTGATGTTACAGATGGTAAAGCGGTGTGAGAAGGCAGCTGTGAAGTAAAGTGGAGAGGAAATGTAGAAGCAAAAGATTTGAAACAAACAGCTCATCACTACCAAGCAGAAAATTTGGTCAAACCTGGTGGGGAAAACGGTTTAATGTCCACCAGTCTATGCCTTAGGTGCATGTGAGCTTGGTTTTTTTCCTCCTTCAGTGTCTGCATTCTCCCAATGCTGTTTCCTGGCTGTGCAGGAGAAGCACGTGTGGGTGGTGCTGTTAGCTTCGAGGGGATGCCAAGACTTTTTGGCATGCGTGGATATTATTTACCACTTTGGAAGTCCTCGTCCATCACAACTTACCTTTGTTATCTTATGAAGCAGACTGGTGATATTCTTCCAGTGTTTATCAGATGTGGGCTTAGCCAGAAGGTAGCAGCTACGACAGATATTAAGATCTGAGCTGGGTCTTAGCTGAAACTGGTGTCACTTGCCTGAAGGCTGCTGAGCAGCGAGGCAGCAGTGGGAAGAGCAGCGAGGGCTGTGTGTGTTGGTGGGATGTACGCGGCACAAGGCTTAGCACAGGGGCCCGTGTGGATGCGTCTTCTGGTGGTGGAGGGTGTAGTTCATGTGACGGGCTTCTCACATGAAGGGGCAAAGAAGTATGTGCAAGGATCAAGGTGTTTGGGCGCATGAGAAGAAAAATGATGCCCTGCCTTCCTGTGCTAGTACCTGTTCTGGGAAGTAGGTAGGCTGCAGACTTGACAGCTCACACCACTTAAGACATTTGAAGTTGGGCGATGTCAGTGCAAAGATGCATGGTTTGTTTTGTTAGGATGGTGGTTTACTAGGGGGAGAGGTGGTTGTGAAGTGTGTTCTCATACACCTGCTTTCAGGGTGTCCTCTTCCCTTGTCTGGACACAGCCAGGGTGACTCAGTGGGTAAAGCGTGCAAACATGCGTCGCATCTTCAGAGCTTTCTCATCTCCTTTCATTGCCCTACTTCATTGGCTGCTGGCAAGGAAACAGTAGACCTAATGAAGGATTACGGCAAGGATTTCACTATTTCTGGAAGAAGAGTGTAGATCAGCTATAAATAATGGTGGGTGTTTGCTGTTCAGAGATCTCCCTCTCTGCTGTAAGAAAATACAGCAAAAACCTTGTCAATGTATTGCACACTACTTACCAGCCAGGATGCTCCTTATATGTGGAAGGCTGAAAAAAAGTCAGAAGCAGCTTCTCTGAAACAAACGTGCTGACAATGGGCTTGCAGTGCTGCTTCCTGATGCAAACACATGTTTATGTTTATTACGGATTAATGTGGTTGCTGTGTGTACTTTATTAAGAAAGACTCCTTGACCACCTTCTGCAAGTGTCTCTTCAAAAGGAAAAACGAAGTCTTTGCCACTATGCTTATCTTAAGCTGAATGCAGTTCCTTATTTTGGAATAAGCCAAAAATCCTTGAATGGCCTGCTGAACTTTCCAGAACCATATAATGAAAATTTACAGCGTAAAACCAGGACTGTTTATGCAAAACAAGAGGCTTACTTGCAGAAGTTGCTGAGTCTAGAAACTACTTCAAAGTGCTATTTTTGTCTTTCAAGATACAGAAAGAAACAGCAAATATGTCAACAGCAGTAAAACTTGATATTAAGGTTTTGAGGTGATAGTTTTTGCAAACCTTGGTGTTGTCAGCAAGTTTATCCAGTTCACGTATTGCTTTCTCCAGGTTGCTGAAAATGTGTTAATATCCTAGGAATACTTTCTAGACTGCATATGGCCTAGCAAGAACCCCATGCTTTAAAAGCGTGCCTCTGTAAGATAGTTACTTGATTCGTCAGGGGTTGAGGTCATCTTTGCAAAGAAGCAAGGAGAGAGCCTGGAGATCTCTTGGTGTCCAAGCTGGTGGGTGGCATTTGGTAGAGGACAATGCATGGAGCTGGGGTTTGCCCTGCACAGCTGGCTGCTGAAGCATCACGCTTCCCTGGAGTGCTGGTGCGCAACGTGGTGGTGGGAACGCACAAACGTGTTGGAAACCTCCGGCGAGCCAGAAAGCGGATCGAGAGAGGCAGCTCCTGCGTGCAAGTCTCATGTCATCATCCTGCAGCTCAACCTGCCGGTTCCTGTTGCTGTCACGTTGGTGCACCTCAGTATTGCAAAATTGCTACGGGCTTGTGTTGGCTGCATGTTCGGCTGTAACCTACAGGTTGTTTTCTGTACAGCTGCTGCCCCGTGCTGGAATTTTAATTCAAAATGAGGTACCTTGTACAGCTGCTTTGGAAGGGTATTGTACACCTATTTTCAGGCCTCCATTCCAGTTTTTCAAGACTGCTTTGAATTTTAACTCTATCCTTGTGCATTTTGTCCCTGCCAGCTTTGTATTGCTTCCATTCAATAATTATTCTTCATTCCATTTCATAAATGTTTGGGCTTTTACTCTTGAACCATGATATGGGAAATAGGCTTATCTGATTTAATTGCATTTACTCTAACTTAAAATGCATTTTTTCTTTTCCCTCAGATCTTGTCCCAAGTTTATTAAACTGTGTTATCTGAGTTAAGACAGACTTCAGTAGATTTGCTTGCTCGAAGGACAAAGCTTTTGCCTGTGTGGATATTCTGAACGGGTCCAAAAAAGAGTTCACAAAAATGAAAGGCTTGTGTCAGCTGCATTACAGATTAAATAATAAAACTTTGGAGCTGAGGATGAAAGAGTTAAATTTTTATTCTCAGGTTAGTTGCACCGCCACTTTTGAAATGTTCTAGCAAAGAAATATTCCCCCACCATTCTTGCATTGTCTTCATCCAGATTCATAAATGCCTGAGGAATGATCATCTAGTTCATTCGAAGGTTGTGAAAAATAGGTGCTGACAAATTGAGAAGGAAAGTAAATTTCTGTACTTTTTCTTTGCTCAGGCAAAGGAGCCTATCACAATGGTTGCAGTAGCTGGTTTCCTCCTCATCATTGGTGACTGACTTACAGGTTTTATAGGAATGAGGGGAAGCTTTAAAACATCCAATTTTTCCGTTTGAGTTGGGTAATCATTGTTGGTGATAAGCTTCACAGGCATCTGCCTACGGGGAGACAGTCTTGTTTTCCTCCGTATTTTATCAGCGTCCTTTTCAGTATTTGGGAGAAATAAGAACTCACAGAAGAGAGTGGAACAGCAACAAACATGTTTTAAATGTGCTCTGAGGCTAGCTTCTGTCTTCACGTTACTGCATCAAAGCACATTGAGACCCTCGGTGGTTTAATACCCATGGCAATTCTTCCAGAATTTTAAATGTAAATATTAGGGTACAGATTTTTCTCATGTTAAGGTGATTTCATGCATATACATTCCTTAGGCTGGTCAACAGAAAATAAAAATTTGCTCAAAATAAGCTTTGAGAATGAAGTCTGAGCATATACAGCAAGAGTTACCGGCTCCCTTTAATCGGCTGTATTTCTTGAGGGCCAGCCTTAGACTCACTATAGTATATATTTGTTGGTTTTCCAAAATGTCTTAAGTTGATGATTACTTGACAGTAACCTTCATAATCATTGAAAGGTAAACCTGCGTATATAATCCAAGATTATGCATTTGGTAGCTTACCCAATTTGTTTCCATTCTTCTATGATGATTTAACGTGTAACTGGTCATGGAGTTGTTCTGGAGTAGCACTTTGTGCAAGTGATGTTGACACTTCGGAAGACTGGCCAAGGTCACAAGCAAAACACTGGGAGAAAGACTTCTAAGAGACTGTTGAATATTGCTTTTATATATATCTTTCTCTCACTTGTATTAAATATGCCATTAAAAATTCAAGCAAATTTCAGAATAATAGCTTTTTAGACTTACTGCAAGCTAATTTTACCTTCAGAATAAAGTAGTTGGATGGCACTAGGATTTTTTGTGCTTCAGTACTGTTTTGTATAGCAGCACATTGAAAAATGTGCTGATGCCAATAAACATTTTAGTGATTTCTCATATTTACATTTTTAAGCTCCAGCAGAATGCAGCACATTCTGTACTAAATGATTAGTTCAGCCAAGGAAATCAAGTTTTGTTGCATCTGACTAAACTTGCAAAAAACTATTTACATTTCACATTTATGCAAATAATTGCATTGAGAGCTGAGTAAAAGAAAGGGTCTTTTTGTGCCTGCTGGAGTTTAAGAATCGTAATTCGGGTATTGCTGGGTTTTTTCCTTCTTGGAGCTGGCTCCTGTGTGTGCTTCATTAGGACTGAATAAATCACAAAGTTGGGGCAGTGTCTCATGTGGTCTGTGCAAATTGCTCCCGTCTGTTTTGTTAGCTGAGCTTCAGACCGTTTCATTATACTGAGGCACTTGCATTTAAAGTTAAGCACGTGCATATTAATTCCACTAAATGGGAAAGGACGACTTGCTGCTTGAACTCTTTGCTGAGCGCCTGCAGCTTTTGCAGCACAGTTACCACTGTGACAGACACGAAGCCAGCGCTGCTTTCGGAGGGGGAGTTGTGCCAAAACAGCCTTTTTAGTGGTGTGACTGAAATCATAGCAAAACTTTCAAAATACAGTTTCTCATTTAAAAATATGGTCCTAGTTAATGGCAAGCAAAGGAGTTTAGATTCAAGTTTTTACATAAACTTTTTTTTTCCTTTTAGCTTATTAAAATTCCCAAAGTTGATCTGCCAAATGAAGTGCAAACATTTAACTTCTACTTGTCAAATGTTGGCAAAGATAATCCTCAGGGAAGCTTTGAGTGTGTCCAGCAAAAGGACTCAAGGTAAGTTTTACTTAATGTTTTCTTTCATGGCAAATTTAAGTAGATTCTGTGGCTTTGCGCATATAGCAAAAACTTTTAACAGAAGCATGCTCCTAGTGATGAGCTGCAGTAGAAAATTAATTCCTAGCAATAGCATGATTTCTTGCTAATTATAAATACTTGCTTTTACATAGAATTTTTTTTGGTTTTGCTCTTTAAAAAGTAACCTTTTGAGTACTTTCTCACCTCTTAGTGCTATTTTTAAAAACATTTGGAGTTCACCGTCGTCCAAGCTAGACCAGATCCATTCTACAACCATATGTAAATATGATTATGGCTGGCAGCATGCTAGCATGCTGGCCCTGATGGATAGTTGTCTTATTTAAAGAACCACATAAATGAGTGACCTTATCCGTAATTGCATGATCATGGTGTTTCAGGACCCAAATGTAATACAGCAGTGCCTTGTCCGGGTTCCTTGAGTCAAAGTGAACAGTGTTAACGCCTACCGAACAGGCAAGAAAATACCGTGCTCTCACCTTAAGTTTGCTTCAGCTTCTAGAATATTACATTCAGCCTAGTACTGATGTAGTCCAGGGGTGCTGAATAACTGCTTGTCCCATGTTGTTAACTAGGACATCACAGGCAGGGTTTGTGTAGTGATCTGGGAAGCTGATAGCAAACAGGCACACCGACACGTCTCCAAAAGGTGCTGCTTGGGTACTCGGTCACAGGAGAGCTTCTGCCCTCAATTTCAAAACAGGTGTTTGTCTAGATAGTGTGTTGGGGAGCAATAAGAAAGTGAGCTAATTTAACAACTCTTGACCTAACAGAAGATCTCTCAGCATCCTCATCCTCCTCCTTCTCCTCTTGGGTTAGGTTTCTTCTACTACAGTACAGCCTTTCAGTGGACTCGCTTACCTGATGGGATTGGCAAAACGCCGGATGGTTTAGTGGCAGACCTGGGGGTCTGGGCAGCATGGTTTTGGGGTGTTTGGTTTTGAGTTCTTTTAGGGATGTTGGGGTGTTTTTGTGATGGGTTTTTTTGTTGTTGTTTAATTAAACTCTATCTGAAAGGGGCCAGAGTGCTGCTGAGGCTGGCACAAAGCAAGCGTCAGGACTGCATGCCGGGCTGAGAGGTCCTGCCTCCTGGCTTGCCTCTCCCAAGCATCTCTGAGAGCACTTCCTCCTTTGGGGAGGAGCACCTTCAGTTAAATAAAACTGGATTCATTTTATAAGTAAGATTAAATTTAAGCTGCTTTAACTCTGGATAATGCTGAATAATGTGCCTAGGTAGTTTTAATGTGGTTTTACTAATCTACATCAAAATCTAATTCAGGCTAGTTTTTGTGAGGTCCTTTGTAGCCAGCTCTCGGTTTGTGCAAAGTGCCTGCGCAGTCAGTGCAAAACTACATA
The DNA here is from genome assembly GCA_013399095.1 of Psophia crepitans. Classification (NCBI taxonomy): domain Eukaryota; kingdom Metazoa; phylum Chordata; class Aves; order Gruiformes; family Psophiidae; genus Psophia; species Psophia crepitans. The sequence continues at coordinate 39,054 of VWZZ01000837.1, read as the reverse complement.
GGGAGTTGTTAAAAAAAAAAAAAACAAAAACAAAAAACCACAAAACAATCAAAAATCCAAAACCAAACCAGAAAGAACCTCTCCAGGGTATCTAGTCCAGTTTTTCGCTCAGGGCAGGTCTGCCTTCAAATCTGGCTCAAATTTTGAAAATGCCCAGCCCAAGGAGGGGGATTACACGGCATCGTGCTCGGTGCTCGGCTGCTGCCCTGGTGAAAGAGCACGGAGAGGCAGCGATGTTCAAGGAAATGGGCAATGGGAGAAAGCTGGGCATTAGATTGCAAGAAGGACCTTATTTTCTGTTGTAAATGCGCTGATTTCGGAGCGAGGAATCAATACATAGCTCTAGGCGATGGAGAAAACTGTAGCTCTATCATCTTTTAAGTACTGGTCAGTGGCTTGGTCCAGCTTTGTGACTTTCAGCAACAGCGCAGTAAGTTGAGGTGTGAGATTCTTGACCGTTCTCGGAGCCTTGCTGTGGAGTTTTAGGGTGGCGAGAGAGTTTCGAGTCAGCTAAAGCCGGTGCCCTTTCTCTGGTCAGAGCTGTCGCAGTGGCGGGTGCCGCGCAGCATGCTCGTTAAGGGCGGCGATAGGGCAGTTTAAACGGAGGCGCTGCTCGTCGAGGTGCCCTCCTGGCTGGACTCGCCAGGGAGGGCTGGGCCCCTCCACAAACTCTTCCTGAAGCCCAGTGACTGTCCTGAGGCTGTTGAGGAGACCGCCCTTCCCCTCGCGCAGGGTTTGCTCGAAGTGCCTCTTGTGAACATGAATCCTCAGAGAAGCCCGAGCGCTCCTCAGCGCTGCCGGGCGCACGGGGCGGGCAACGAGGAGGGCGGACATCTCTGAAAGCAAGATGGGGGCAGACGGGGCGCAGGCCCCGAGGGGAGGCTGGGCGTTCTCCCTGCACCTCGCAGGGCCTGGGGCCACCATGGGCCACCTCAGGCGGAGGAGAGGAGAGGAGGCCTGCGCTGAGCCGAGAGCCGGGGGAAAGGCCCCGGGGCAGGAGCTGCCTGTCGGTGGGGTGCCAGTGTAACTGCCCGAGCTGTCCCTGCCCTTGTCGTCGCAGCAGCTGCCGCCAGCACTGCCTCGAGTCCGCCGCTCAAATGCAGTTGTGTGAGGAAATGTAACTACGCCCACGGGTAAAACTGAAACAATTTGGATGTCTACAGACAATTTGAAAGTATTCACGCCCTAGCTAGCTGTCAGAACTGGAAAACTTACAGGTTTTAAAGTTCCTGATACAACCATACTTCTAAACCTGAACTAGTGCTTGGGCTCAACCTTTTTCGATGTTTTTATAGTTCTGGAGCCTCCAAACTCAATTGCCTGGGATTTATACAGAATAAAATTACAGTATGTGCAACAAGTGATTCCTATCAGACGACCAGAGAGCGCATGACCCAGGCAGAAGAGGAGTCGCGCAATCGAAGTGCAAAGGTTATTAAACCTGGTGGACCACTTTTAGGTATGGTTGTATTTAATTTTCTACTAGATGTCTGTAAGTTTTCAAATTCGGTAATTCATCTTTTCAGCATATTCCTGGGAAAGGTGGTCTGTTCGGTGGTCTCGGTTATAGGTAGCTTGCCCTCACCTTACAGATTTGCACTCTCCTCTTGCTGCATTCAGACATTTTTTCCCCCAGAATGCCCACCAGCCCTTCTTCATTCCCCTGTTGCTTGACTGGTCGGTTGAAATTTTGGCTACTGAGATGAGGGTTTTTACCAGCCCGTGCACTTAAATTCTCTGGTTTAATAGCTAATGTTTTGGTTTTGAAACAGCACTTTTGAGCACCTAAATGCTGTGCTAAACCATTAACCTTAACTTGTAATCTAAAAAAATTAACACTGAGGAAGACTCTTATACAAATTCATAAGCTTACTATGAGAAACTTTGCTTTTCACACTTGCTAATGCTCTTTAATTTTTGTTTATGTCTTGGTCATTAAAAAGCAACTGTTACCACAAGATATTTTTTTTTTTTTTAAGAAAGTAAGGTAATGTTGGCATTTTCCCATGGGTTTCATTGTTTTCTACGAACCAAAATGTTCGGTGGGTGTTATTGATTATTAAACTGCTCTGAGTACGGTTTCCTCGCGGAGCCTGGATCCGGCTGCAGACAGGCGTGAGGGAGCACCCGCCTTACGGGACTCGGTGGCACGGGCAGCGGCCGTCCTGCCAGCAGCAGCCAGCTGACCCAGGAACATCCGTCCCCGTTATGTAAAACTGGCCGTCTCTTGGCTTCAGCTGCAGTCTCCACCAGGGTGCACAGCGATGGTGCAACGCTTGCTCTGCCTCAGCTTACTGCAGAGCACTTAAAACCAGCATCGTCACGGCTTTTTGGAGATGCAAAACTAGCTCTGTGTGGCCTTGGCGCTAAGGGAGCTGTGCACGGGTTAATACCAGCACGTGGAGTTGGGACTGCTTCCCATGTATTGTTTAAACTGCTCACCACCTTCATCTGCTTCTAAACTTTTCATTAGGGAAGTTCTGTTTTACGTGTGAATGATCACCGTGGCTCTTGGTAGCTGTTTAGATAGAAGTTGAGTAAAGAAATGGGGTCTGAAGACTGGCAGCAGGGCAGCTGCGGTGTTTGGGATGCTGTTGTTTCGGACCGGCTTTGACTAAGCTCAGGCAGGACAGGTCTAGCTGCTGGTAGGGCACGGGTGTGACTTTGCAACATGCTTCATGCGGTACAAATGATGAACTGAGGCTGTTAATCATGTTAATGCTTGGTTATGTTTTCAGTTAATTTTTTTAAGTGATTTGCTGACATGACTTCAGGAGGTGTTTTGTTTAAATGCTGCTTACGCTAGCCACTGTGTGAGTGGTTTGTGTATCTACGTGGAATTTAACTTGTCAAAAGGTTTGCAATGTGTTCAGTAAATAACTGGCAAGTTCATACTGTTCTAAAAATGTAACCATGTGTGTTTGCACTATTAGGTTTGTTCTTGAAAACCAGAAGGGCAAAGTCCAGGGAACATGCGGGGTGGAAAGGTTATAAAGGTTTGGCCTCCACTGCAAAATGAAAGCAAATTTTTGCTGTTCCTGCGGAGGGGCAGTCCATCAGCACAGCTCAATTTCTGTCTGTCTGATAGAAGAGACCAAGCTCCGGATTTTCTCATCGATGCTCGTTAAGTCTCCCTCATGTACCAAACATGGGTTGTTGGCTTCAGAAAAATGCCTGGTTTCTGTCACATCCTCTGTTGGATTGCAAACAGTATTTATTACAGTGATTTTCTGTAATGTGCTAATAAATCTTTTTGTTTTCTGCCGGATGGCAAATGGTGCTTAAAAACAGACAAGTTTGGGTATTTTTCTGGAAAACTGAAGGTCAGGTTGAGTAGTGTTGCTTTTACATTCTGGGTACATTGCTTGCAAACACTTGCATTGTTCTTCCAGTTGAGAAACACGTCTTTTTATAGAGTCAGATCCAAAGCACTGTGCAGACCATGTTCTAAAACGTTCTCGGGCCTTGGTCCCAAGAACTGGGTATTTTTGCTCTATTGTTTCTGACAAACTTGGGCTTATTTAGTAAGAGGGGAACGTTTCAGTTTAAATGTGGTGTAACTTACAGTAACTCAAATGATTAAGACCTAGTGTTCATGTTTTCTTTAAGCAGTTAATTGTGTAGACTTGGACTCCCCAGCCATTAATGGGGAAACTTCTAATTATATGGCAGACCTTTACATCACACTTTACAGTACTCTTCTAAAAAAACCAAAACAACAAAAAGCCTGATTGTGGATATTCAGTACTTGAGCTTACAAACTGGAAAAATAGTAAAAGCACCATCTGTATAAAAAATAGGTAAAGTCTTCCTACCAGTATCGCTCATTTACCAGCTTCTTTAATACTGAATTTTTTTTTGTTAATGCCAAACTTGATGCATCTTTATTGTCTATATAGTCTAATAGATCTTTAAGTGCTAACTCAATACAGTTTTTAGACTTTATCCAGCCCTAGTAAATTATCTAAATCAACTTAACCTTCCATGTCTTTTTTTTCTTTCCCCACTCCTCTCTCTTTCTCTTCTTTTTTTTTTTTTTCCATTTTCTCCCTTTCTTTAGGAAAAAGAGTACCAGTCAGAAGACCACCACAAAACATTGCAGATGCTGCGCCCGAGAGGAAGAGATCAACACCTATGAACCCTGCAAATACAATACGGAGAACTCACACACACAATGCTGTTTCTCAGCGACCGTACAGGGACAGGGTGATCCACTTACTGGCACTGAAAAGTTACAAGAAACCAGAGTTACTTGCTCGCTTGCAAAGAGACGGTGTCAACCAAAAGGACAAGAATTCCCTTGGAATTATCCTTCAGCAGGTGAGATCATGGAGGTTGTGCCAGCATCCCCCCCCTCTATTCTCCTAATAATAATTTTGAGGTGTTACTCCTGTATTTAAATTAGAAAATCATAAACAACCTACGTAATGCTCCTCGTTCAAGCTTTTCAATCAGCATTACACAGATGCCCCAAACTGCAAGTCAATATGAGGAAAGAGAGATTAAAAAAAATTTAAGAAGTGTTTTTGTTCTGTTAGAATTACAGGCAATAATTAACTATTTCTAGCTTTGTTGCTCTTAATGTCTTAATTATTTTTCCCCTTGCTTTTACTTGGACTGCTTAACTGAAGGAAACTGACCATGCATTAGCTTGGTTGTGTGAAATAGTTTGTCATAGTACTTCATATTTCTTGTGAGGAATTTATGAGGAGAGAAGTTTGGTAACTGCGTAGGTTTCTCATGGTTAGTATTTCATCTGAACACCGTTAGTGGCCTGTAATTGGTACTTGGCTTCTCTTGGGATCTGCTAGAATTGCAGTCCAGGAAAGGGTGTTCCAGCCAAATGGTAAAGGAAAAAGGTGGAGGTCGGATTTTGAGCACAGCGTTTCTTTGCTATGATGTCGATTGTGTCTTTATGTTGAAACCTTTTTTATTCAGTAGCTTCTCCAGTGCTGCTTTAATTCCACTTGCATTTCTTTATCATACCCATCAAAATTATTGGTAAGCCTATGACGTTGTATAGATGACACTTTTAAGCTGTGTGTTCAAGAGTGGCACTTACTAATTGTCTACTGAAACAGTTCAGAAAAGGCTTCCTGGAGTACCATGAGATGCAGTGACTGCTCCTTAATTTTTAAATACTCCCTGTACCTGTAGACTGTGGCTGAATTATGCATGTATTAATATGTAAAGTAGGAATATTTTCTATATATCTAGGAAAAAGTGTTTTGGAAACTATTAAAGTGAGTAAAAGTCAACATTTATACAGCTGTGTTTGGTCCTACACTGAATTTTAAAAGCTCATTGCTTGAATATGTTCAAGTATTGTTGCTGTGTTTGCCCAGTGCAATGGTAGGTTTTTTACCCTGAAGACATACACAGTTTAAAAAGAGCCATGTTCTTACATACAAATTGAGTAGTCAACTTGTACTTTAAATTGATTATAAAATTCCAAAAGCTCAGCTCCCTAAATGATAAAAGGTGCACAATTACTCTCCTGTCCCATTGTGCTTGACAATGGGTAAGGGGACTATCTTGGAGTCTGTTTCTTTTATGTGGTGAAAACTACCTCAAGGTACTGGTTTGCATTCAGAAATGGTCACATTAGCAGCACTACATCCTGAAAAGCCTTGCTCATGTTTTTCGTAGCTTCATAATGACCTTTTTGTTTTGTACAAATCTAAAATCAGCAGTCTAAACTGGCTAAGAACTAACATGGACAGATTTGCTTCTCTTGGAATACAGCTTTAATTCTATTTTAAACAAGTGAATTACTGTTCCTATGTATCTTTGTTACTTTTAATTTTTTTTTTACCTGGGGACAGACAGACTTGCACACACAAACACATCAGTAGTATTTACCTTACTTGTGGAGGAAAAGAGAGACAAAGCTGGAAAAACTGGTAGTGATGTGTTGATGAGTTACTCAGCATTTTGTGTCAGGCAAATTGGCAGAGACTGGTGTTCTCTGAGGTTTTCTCTGAAACTGAACAGATAGCAGGTGATGAAGTCTAGACCAGCATTTTAGGTGTCAGTGATGTCAAGTTTTTACTAGTTCACTTTCAGTTTTTGAGTATACTTTGTATTTTTCCTGAGAGAGATAAACCCACTTTATTTTCAAAGGTATACGGCAAGGCATGCACATGCCCTTCTCATGATGATGGTTGCTGTAACAAACCCTGTGTCTGTATGATGAAGAGTGCACCTGGGCCTGTAGACCTGTCCTTAACCATTTTAGCACTAAATCTTGTTTCAAAATATCGCTTAATAGGTATAGTTACTTTTTTCCCAATCAGTAAAATTCCGATACAGCTTAAAAGTAATGGGATACATGAATAATTCATCTTTGTACTAAAAGACATTTAGTGCCAGTTAGGTTATCGTGTACGGCTGTTCAGTCGAAAGCTGTACTTTCTTGTGGCTCGACCACTTGAGAAAGAAAAGCAATTCTGTTTGTCAAGACAGATGATGACATACTGTGGTCATTAATGTGATGATGGAAAGCGTGCATTGTTCCAGGCACAGTCTGTGCTCTGCCGTTGCAAGGTAGCTGCATAAAACAAGAACAGCAGGTGTCCTCCTGAAGTTGAACAAATCTGAATTTGTATGTGGAGGTAATGTTCTTCAGTTCTTAAAAAAAGAAAAATAAATTAAAAACTAGATGCCTCAACCTATTTCATGTAGTGAATATTTAAAGTTTTGGTGTAGTTTGACTTGATTCTCAGTGCTGTGTTGAAGACCAGAAACCAGATACATGGTGCAGGGAGAGGTTTTTGTAGTGTGCATTTCATACATGCTTGCAGCAGTTTGGGATTTTCTTACACCCGAATTTCTACATCCCAAATTGACCACATTTTTTAAAATTAGTGCTCATTACATGTGAGCTACGTTGATCATTGATCTAAAGAAATGTGGAACGCTGGAGTATGAATTAATTTTCAGCTTTGATTTACCTTTGCAGTACCAATCTGATTTCTGCAGTTTGCATTTAGGTATAATGAACATTTATTTTCTTAACTGTCTGCCTGTAGGTAGCCAACCTGAACCCAAAGGATAATTCTTACACTCTGAAGGATTATATATTTAAAGACATTCAGAAAGATTGGCCTGGATACAGTGAAATAGATAAGCAGTCACTGGAGTTAATACTTTCTAGGTAAGTTCAGTCTCTAGGGGAAGGAAAATAGCCATTTAGAAACTTTTTCTGGGAAATGAATACCTGTCTTCCCAATAATGAAAGAACTGCGACATAGATGTTTTTGCCTTCTAACCTGAAATGTTGGGTCATCCTTACAGAAAATTGGATTCATCTCGGAATGCCACCAGCACCAGTCATTCGTTACCTCCTTCTTATAATGATGGTCCATCAACTTCTTCTCAGGTATTTTCTATTTTTTTAATATTATTTACAGTGTATTAGATTTATCACACTTTATGTTGGTGTAAAAGCTGTGATGTGAAACACTAATATTGTCTTTAACACATGGAAAACTGAAGCATGTATTTCTAGTTGGATTACTATGCTTTTTTAAAGACGATTGCACTGTCAAAGACTGCAGAAAACTTATGGTCACATAGCTTAAGGGCTGCTATATTTAGTGTTCTGTATTTCAGAATGTTTACTAAAATAATCAGAAAAATAAACACCACCTGTCTACAGAGTATTTTGAAAATACACCTAGATCTCTGACATGACTACCCTGTCATGTTTGAACAGCCAGCGTGTTGGCCTAAATCATAACTGTCCATCGGTAGCGCTCTGACCTTGCAGAAGCTTAAACTCGCCTGTAGGGTTTAAAATGGCCTGCTGAACTTCTTGGTTACCCATTATTGTTACACAACCCTGTATGTTCTGGTAACTTGTTTATCTTGGTGCATAGGAAGGTGTTCTAAAGGCAAGGTATGTATATATTCTTGTTACATGTGTTCGAAGCTCTTTGTGATATATACGTAAAATATGCACAAACATCCTTGTGCTACTGTTTAAATATAAAGCTTAGGAAGGTCTGGAGTAAGGACAAATTACACTAGTGATCCACTTGGAGGAATTCTTTTTTTCCCTATAGGCATCATTTAGGACCCGTTTTGATTCAGGGTAGTCCAGGTGTGAAAAAGCAGACCTGAATCAGCAGCTAGTACATCTTCCTTACCCCAGCCTTTTCGGACTTAAAATGCATGTATGTCCTGTTTTCCTACCAATACAAGAGGACAATGCAAACCCTTTTAGAAGAAGCTGGGAAAACTCTGCGTAGAAAGCATTGCTTTAAGGAAAAGCTCGATACTTTCTGTGACTAAAACTGCACTTCAGTAAATGCAGTTGAAGTCTGATTACACGAGAGCGCATGTGTGTACAGTATTAAGCTGGGAAGTATGCAAAGTCTGTCACTGCTGAGATATTTACATTTAAATGGAGGCAGGAGGGCACATGTCTCTTTTTTTTCCCTAACTTTTTTCCAGTTAGAGCATGAAATGGTGCAGGTCCCAGGGACCTCTTTTCACCTGCCTCCATACACCCAGAATGTGGATTTATTTCAACAGGGTGGTGCAGAGCCATGCCTGGCACTCCTGGCTCAAGCTGCCGTTGCACATCAACATGAGCAGTGTGTGCTTGCTAGAGAACACGATGTGCACCAGTGTTTCAGCTGGAGAGCAGCTGGAATGACAGCCATAGCAAAACTGGGGGTTTTACCTGTTCTTACCAGCTTTGCAGTTCGCACACTCATAAGCACACTGCGGTGTGCTTCTCGGGGCTGCTTTAGTAAATCACTGTGTGACAGCAAAAGCTGGCTTTTCACCCGGCATGTCCAAGTCAAAATTGGAACCAATACCGACCTGCCCTCACTGGTAAAGCCTTTGATAGAGGTGCTGAAGAGAGCATCTTTCTCCCAAAGCCTTTTACCTGTAGATTTGAAGAGCAACTTGCTAAATCATAAGCTTAGAAACTAAAAACCATGTATATAGCTGCAGTTTGCCTGTTCAGAAATGATTCTTTTTCAGAATGGCAGCAAAACTTAATTCAGATGATTTAACTTTTTAAAAAATTACTATCATTACAGAAACGACTTCTGAATTCCGATTTTATTGATCCTCTGATGAACAAAAAGCAGAGGATATCTCACTTGAGCAGTCGAGCCCAGCTATCATACGGTTGCTACTTGCCTGCCTCCTTTCAGAAAGCCACTGCTACCCCTCCGCCGCCTCCCGCCCCAGCAACCAGCACTGCTCCCGCTCCTCTGACACTGCCTCCCACACTCCTTCCCACTTCCAAACCTCCTCGAGGTGTCAGCTCCACCTCACCCAGGACCCCTGAGGGGCAGGGTATGCAAGACCTGCCAATGGACAGCTTCGGTCAAAGTAGCAGTAGCAACCATGGGGACCAGCAACAAAAATATACCTCTCAGACTGTTTTCAGAACCCCAGCGCCTGTCGCGATGCACCCTCCAAAGTCCGCAGGTGAGAAGCGTGCAGGATTGCAGCAAAAGCCCAAGAAGGCACAAGAGCGTAAGGAGAAGGACAAAAGCAAAATGCAGGACACTAAAAGTGCAAGCGAGGAGGAGAAAGACCTTAAAGAAGAAACTGCCAAACTGAAAAAATCCTCCAAAATGGATTCTGATGAAGGTATTAAGACACTGCTTCTCCTATTATATGGGTAACATTGGTGAAAAGGGACCAGCAAAACTGGAAATGCAAATGGTCTGGTTTTTCACTTGCTGTATATAAAGTACCTTACCATTATCCCTACACTTCATGGCTATGAAGAATAATTTTTTTTTTCCTGCCATTGCTTTAATGTTAACGTTTAATGTAACTGTTAGTTTAAAAAGACCAGACAAGACCAACAAAAACTAGAAGCTGTTCTGCTGGAACCTTACTGAATATTGGGTTCATTTTTAAGAATTCTCACTCTGTAGTACAAAACTTATTAGAACAAGAAATCTTAAATGGATCGCTGTTGGGCTGAAACTGCTTAAAAGGAAGAGCTAGGTACTAGAAAAACACAAGCAATCAATTTTTTTGTGTGTTTGTGTGCAAGCCTGCAAATACTACTGAAACACATAGATCAGACATAAATTTATGTAATTGTATATCAGAACGCAACATTCATCAAACTTGGCCTTTTCGTGACAAGTCTAAAACCTACATAAACTGGCATGTGGTCTGCTAGAGTTTTGATTGGAACTGTGCTGTGAGCTCCTCTCCATCTTAGCTGCAGAGTTCATTACTTCAAAAGATGTAGAAATGGTACCTGCTTCAAATGGCATTGAAAAGCTGAACAGAAACGCACAAACAATACTTGATTTCTTAAGACACGCACACACAAAAAAAATGGGCAGACTTCCATTCCTTTTGTTAAATCTATGTGTTGTCTAATTTCAGAGTTTTGACTGGCAAATTTGAAGTCAGGTTTAACTCTTTCCTCTCGTGGCCCAGAGCTGTCTCTGGGGTATGCAGGGTGCCTCTTTGAAGGGCTGTGCTTGTACATCACGGTGCTTTGAGATGGTCTTTCCAGTTTCACCCTGGACATACTACGCAGTGTCCACATGGCTTGGGACTGCTTTGAAAATATCCATGATTGAATTCACAAATGTGTGAGCATTTTTCTGCAGAAGCCAGTAGAAAAAAATTCTGAACAGCTAGGGAAGGGAAAATCTGTATTATGTTTCACGTTGCTGCTTACACTGACGCCTTCGAATGGACCAAGCCATGTCAACAAATACACTTGAATTTTCGCAGATTTAATGCCCACAACAAAACTGTTCACACACTGCATTATACAAACTATGACTATGAATATTACTGTTTGCATTTCTTTCAAATTTTGTTCCTACCTTTGCACTTCTTTTTATAGTCCTGATATAGCACATAATATTAAAAATGAAAATCAAATAGAACATCACATGATAGCTCTTTTCTCTCCCCGTGATTTAAAGCTCAGATAGCTTAGAGATTGACAAGAATGACTGAGCTTTAGCAGAAATACTGTGTTTAAACAGTAGCAACGTAAGATAATAATGAATATAAAGAATTGTGTGGTTTTTTGATTGCTGCAAAACCCCAAATGAAAAGCAGAGAGAGGTTACCAAGGTACTGAGTGTTCCATCCTGTTCCAGCTAACTCTTAGTTAGAGTGACTGTTTTTCTTATTTATCAAAAAGATAGGGGGCTCCTGAAGTATTCCTTTAAAAAGAGGAATTAGAGATTAAGTATACTGCGTTTTCATACTGCCATTTAAAAGAACAATTTACAAGTGCTAATAACTTCCAAACCCCATATTGCCACCTTAATGAGGAGCAAGTCTTTGTTGTGGGTTATTGAAGCCTGAATGCCAGTAACCCGTGTACAATGCTGTTGACTTTCCCGATTAGAGGAGCACTGAAATTAAATCTAACCTTGGATATCTGTGATTGGCAGGGAAGGAGGGATAAAAACATTGACATGAAAAGCATAGTCAGCTTTCTGCTCCAGCTTTCTCACTGGAACCTGGGTGTTGATATACATAGACAGATATATACATATATCAAGCTGTTGTCTTTTGTGCAGCTTCCTCTGTTGCTGCATAACTTGAACTGGTGTGCAGATGCCACATCATGACTTCAGATGAAAAAAGCTGACCTCGGGTTAATACTGCAGTAGGACAGAACCTGTAGAATAAAGAAGCCGTGCCCTCTTTCTAAACCCTGGTACTGCCTACTGTGGAGAAGGTCATGTGAACCCTGTTATTAACTTAGAATAAGCTCTATAATAAAACTCTAAAGGATTCTTTTCAAGGCCATCAGATTGGTATTGTTTGGCTATATTAAAAACCTGTTTATCACAAGTGTCAAAATTCTGCTTTTCTGTAGGAGTTAAAGAAACTTGCACTGCCTCCACAGATCCACCTTCATCAAGTGAACAACCAGACTACTTGATGTGAGTAAAATAATGATTAGGAGTCTCTTGCTACTACCCCTTGAAGCAGTTGAAAAATCACTTATAAAAGCTCTTGTTTAGCTACAAAATTGAAAATTTACCGAAACGTAATTTTAGAATAATGATAAGTTCTTTTAAGTCACCCAGCTGCCTTATTTGAGTACCTGCAAGTTTTAAACTCTCAGTTGTCCCTTAGTTATTGGGGGGGAAAGAGGCATTAAAAAGAATTTTTAATATACCTCAGAAGAGAGAAACATCTAATTTCATTCTTCAAGAACACAATAAAAAAGGAATATGAACATGCACAGTTTTCCTTTTAGTGGTGAGGCAATAGAGGAGAAAAGCTGAACGCTAAAACACTGAACACACTAATTTGATCATCTTTCCAGTGTTTTCACTGCTTAGTGCATCTTAGCTGGAAAGGTGGGGAGGGAAGACAGCAGGCTTTAAAGTCCAGCACTACAAACTCTGTATACAAGCTAACAGGAGTTAACCGTCAAAGTTATTTCCAAAGCTTTGATGTGATAGCTGCTGACTAACTTGAAGCTACAGCGAAATACCCAATTTCACCATAGAGTTGCAAACCAGAGAGCTAGAAAAAATAGAAAAACTGCCGTTCAGGTTTTAAATTTTAGCTGCTTAATTTTGGCTACAAAGCACAATAAAAATGCATTAAACTTGCCCATGAAATGTTACATATCTACGATGACTGACATGTTGCCGTCTGTAAACGGAAGGACTTCCCAGTAAGTTTAATTTTAGCTCCTTAATAAGTTGTCACACATCAGATTGAGATTTCCCAAAATTACAATTTACCTGCCATATAAAAAAGTTTTTCTTCCATGACAAATATCAAAGAACTTGATTGAAAATGAAATAGCTGTAATAACATAATCATTTTGTTCCCTAAATACTTTTTTAGCATATTAAAACTAAATCAGGAGGTTAAAACTAAGTCAGGAGGATTTTTTTTCTCTGCCGTGGTAAAACAGAGAAGTAACTTCTGCAAATGCCCAGTATTATCTGGGCTTTTCCCCCCACTGTTTTATTGGTGTCCTTTTTTTAGAAAAATGTGGAAGCTGAAGGATGCTGCAGTGAAATAACTGAAATAACTTGGTCAGTGCAACCTGAATTTCTAACAAAATGCTTTTTTTGCGGGTAGATGGGCACAGTGGGGAGCAACCTAAAGCTCTTTCCTCAGTTGGAAAGATGAGTTTGAGGTTTTGATGGGCCTTCAGTGCTCAGAGCTGAAACAAGCAGCATGATAGGTAAAGTCAGGATGACCCTGATGCTTCCCAGCAGTACAATTGCGTGGTGTTAGCTAATATTAGAGTAATAACAGAGTAATCTAGTATTAGTCAGATGCCAGTAGCCATTGCTAAAAGTTTAAAAAGCAAACCAAAAGAAAAAAAAAACCCTTCATGTAAGATTTCTGGTTGGGAGTAGAAACTTTACTGAACAATTCTCTGTGAAAGGAGCAACCTCTGGAACAGTCTCGCATGACCTACTGGCCATGGTGTCCTGGAAAAAATCAGGTTGCACGGTTTCAGACACCTGCTGGATCAAACCTGGCAGCACCTGCGGTTTGATCCAGTTTAAAAGACTTGGACAGTTTGTTCCAGCTTCTCCTCCCATCTCTGTGTTACATAATTTGTGAGTATAGTCACAGATTTAGCATAAAGAGACTTTCCATCTTAATTTAAAGATCATGAGAACCATAGAATCATTAAGGTTGGAAGAGACCTCAAGGGTCATCCAGTCCAACCATCCCCCCACCACCTATTACCCTCTAAACCATGTCCCTAAGTACCACATCCAACCTGTCCTTAAACACACCCATGGACGGTAGTAAAGGAAGTCAAGCTTTTTAAGCAAAGTTTCAGCAAAAGCTGGAAAAATGAAACAGATTCACGTTTCTCCCTACTTCTACTGTCATGTTGTCTTCCCTTTCCACAAAGCTTATGTTGCAGGTGTTTGCTGGGCTCTTGCCCTGTGCTAGGACTCTTGCTGCGGGATGTTACTGTGCATAAACCAGTGCTCCATGCTGTCACTTCACACAGATACCTCCCAAAATGTTGAAGGGCAACTGTAGTTGTCTTTTGAAAACCACCTACACTCTAATCGGGTGCATCTGGCCTGGGATATGCCATTGACCAAAGCTGTTGTCTGTGTTGGTACAGACTTCCAACTTGCTAAACTTCACTGCTCGTTACAAGGAATCTAAGTGTGGTTTGAAGGATTCATTGCTGTGTGGAGGTGTCTGCATCACCCAAAGAGAAGCAGGTCTTTAGCCTGGGAGTACCGGAAGTATGGGTGTGAGGGTGGTGGGAAACGGTATCTGTTACTTACATTGTCACTTCATCTTGGATTTCTGTAATGAACTTGTTAAATCCACCCATGCTGATTTGAGGGAGAGGGGAAGTGGAGAAAGATTCAGTTGCATCAGTGGCTTTAAGCAGTTACGGGGTTTGCCCTCCTTAGGAGGTGATGTGATGCATTGTGGGGTTTTTTTTATTGTTGTTTCAGACTTCTTTGCAGTTTGTTTTTGTTGCCGTATTGCAAGTGCCTTAGCCAAATGGACAACGACAGCACTGGTGTTCACTAAAATAATCAAATTTTATCATTAACTACACTTCGCTGTTAGATAGGCACAAATGTAGCCAAAAACCTAACTGCATCCAACCCTGTAAATGGAATCCTTTCCAAAAATGTAATGAAAATGAATTTTCAAAAGTAAATATAACTTAATTAAGCTATCCCTTCATAGAAAGAGATTATATTCTAGTAGTTTCTCTCACTGAAGCTGATGTGTTTATTCATCCTTCTATATTTGAATGATTTCTAAGTACGCTACGCTTTTTCTGTGCAGGTTCTTTATAAAAACTCTAAAAAGTAAAATAGTAGCAAATAGCTGTAACAAACATATGGTAGATTTCTATATTTACCTAAATACGTTCTCTTGGAGCACGTGTAGAATTCAGTCACATAGTTAAGTGACTGAAAGCTTGGATGTCTGTGCTTGATGTTCACTATGTCCGTGGTGTGAAATTGCACGTGTGCTCGTTTTTTTACATTAGGAAATACACAGAAATAGTCTCATATGAGCAACGCCAGAGTTACAAGGATGACTTCAATGCAGAGTATGATGAATACAGGAACTTGCATGCTCAGATAGAGGGGATCACCAGAAAATTCATGGAGCTTGATGCACAACGGAAGCTTCTTTCTCCAGGGTCCAAAGAATATCAGGTAAAGAAGGATAAAACTGTAAATATTGTGCTTCATCTTCCTCTCGTCCTTTCCAAAACTCCACAGTTTCAGCACAGGCAGACTGTTCAGTATATTTATCTGTTAAATTATATTGACTTGGTTTTGAAAGACTTGCCAGGTTCAATGTCTGAGACCACGTAACCAGTCGCATGGCTGGAATTGCCAGACTGGCTCAGGCTTTGAGCGCCTCAGCATCCTCTGAGGTGAGGGGCCACTGTTACACAGATGGGGTAGAAGATGGGAACTGTGGAAACCAGCGGACGTGATAGCGAAGCTTTCCTGACCCTCTCCTTCCTGTGATTTTATACACCTAACCAAACCTACAGCCACAACTTACCCTCCAGGTGGCTGTTCCTGGCTACAATTTTAGCAGGGAAAGAGGGTTAAAAACCTGATATTCTGGCTTTCCAGCCTGGAATTCTCTGATTTGGACATCCAAATTCCACATGTTCAGTATCAGAAATCTTTAATTCTGTGGGCACGCTGAGGACTTTCGGTTGGCATTTATTTAGTCTTTGGTCAGATTGCGAACGTATTTGTGAGCAGGAGTGTTTTAAGATCCATGGTACTCACAGCAGCGTGAGCATCTTATTCAAGGGAATCTTCAAACGTACTGCTTTTGTTGGCTGTTTACAGGTTTGATTGCAGGTCTTGGCTGATATGGGGTGTTGGAAGTTAATTTTTGTAATGCAGGAGAGTGGTGTGGCTCATGGGTAAGGAAATGCCTTGAGTAAAACTGAGGGTATTTTTATTGTTTTACCTAAACCTGGATTTTCTGGTAGTGGCGAAGTGTTCCTCATATTATCTTCCTGTTTTTTTTCCCTGAAGATGCTTCATGAGGAAGTCTTGGAAGAATATCGCAAGGTGAAACAGGTATGGGTAACACTGGGTTTGTGGGACGTGGTAATCACTGAGTCTGGCTCAGGGCTGGTTTTAGCAACGTTGAACTCTGGAAATGTTCTCACGCCCTGATTTGCTTTTGGTTTATCTTTACAGTCTACTCCCAACTACTATGAAGAGAAGTGTAGATGCGAGTATCTTCACAACAAGCTGTCTCACATCAAGAGACTAATAGGGGAATTTGACCGACAGCAAGCGGAGTCGTGGCACTAGTCGTCTGCTTTTAGCAGGACATGTGAATGAACTGAAGTTTATTTATTTAAAAATTTAATTAGTTGCTCTAAGGTTCTGAAAACTAGTATCAAACTTTTGCATTACAGAAGTTTCAGTATTAGCAGACTTAAGTACTTTTGTTGTTGTTAATGTTGCTTATATGCGTATTTGAAGCTGCTTATTCTGGTCCCTTCTTTTCTTCAAGGCTTGTGTTTGTCCATTGACATAATTTTATCAGTAGATGCTGGGGATACGGTACCTTTACCAAGAAGTTGTGCACATTTTAAGAAAATATTGTAGCAAACTGAAATGCTTTTGGATAAACATAAGGCTGTTTTCTGACCTTTCTTGTTAATGTAAACTCTTTGCCTTAAGTGGTAGAAGGTTTAGAAATTTGCACAGGAAAAAAAAAAAAATCACATTGTTTTGGAGGGTTAAAGAGGGATGTATAAGTGCTGTATACAGCCCATTTTGTTACAACAGAAAATCACCCCTGCAACTTAAACCCCCATTGCAGTGGTTGCCTTAAGGTGTTTGCTTGTGTTTAGTGTAGTTAAGTTATTAGCTACACTGCTTCCCACTTTGCTGAAGCACCTGGGAAGCACTACGTGGCCTACCCGTGTCTGGAAGTGTGTGCTTATAACGTGTGCGTGCAAGACCGTGTGCATGTGAGCGTGTGTGATGGGGAAAAAAAAAAGAAAAAAAAGCTGCTACTCCTAAGTAGGCCAAACGCTCAGGTTAAAACAACTGATGAGTGTTGCTGTAGGTTTTTCCTATAAAATTGCTACTTCTATTGTGGAAGATGAGAGCATTTCCATTTCAACAGTTCGTCAGCTTTAATAATATTGGGGAAATCGATACTTTACAAAAATGAAACAGATATATAGTTTTTGGGCAAGATTATAAAATTAAACATGTAGGTTACCTATTTATATACTACTATAAAGTATTTTTTGAAGAGAGATATGCAAAGAAGCTATTGCCTACATGAAATATATATTTAAAGATTTTTGTCCTGGGTGCCAGGAATATAACAAAGAACAGATGTATTTAACTATAAAATACTGTGATCACTAAACAGCACAAACCTTCATTTCATGCAGTTTTTTTTTGTTTGTTTTGGTGTAAACCATTGCTTGCTTTATCATGTGAAAACACAGGTCATTTGGTCAAAGTTGAGCAAAATCTTTGTGTGTCTTACTGTGTTCGTCTTTTCAAAATGCTGCCAAGTGAAAAGGGAAGCATTATGTTTACAGATCTGATTGTGGAATTTTTGCCAAATGTTGGTAGTATTGCTAATAGACTTTTATCTCCACCATCAAAAATAACTGTTGTGTCTCACTGTAAACCAGAAAATGTTTGAATGCCAGAAAACATGCATTCAGGTAAACGGGAGCGATTGAATTTTTGCCTTAAGTGTGTGGGTTCAAAGGCGTTACATCCATGAAGATGGAACAGCGAGCAAGGTGCATCCCTGTCCTGCTGCATGACAGCAGTATCCGTGTTACTTGCTTGAGACCAAGTTGACGTTGGGTCCCTTGGGACCAGTACAGTTGTTTTCAACTCCACATTTCAAATGGCAAAATGAAGAGAAGCCGCCTTGCATCCCAGTAAGAGCTGCATTCATCTGGGTTTAACGCCTGAATTTGGTCCCGAGCGTACACAGGCAGTCGTGCCCGGGTGTAAACGCAGGGGCTGCTAAATTCACTGCCGTTCCGCAGCAGCTGCACTGGGTCGTTAGCTGCCAACCCGGAGATAAAGTGACTGTTTGGAATAAAATAACATGAATTTCTTCATGTTGGGACCCATTTCAGTAGTTCAGTGCTCTTTATCCCAACTGTGTGCCTGGGTCTGACGTTAACTGCCATTGCGGGACACACAGTGCTGCTAAACTGTCCCGACGTGTTGCGATCATTCGTAGTGCTATCAGTGTAGAATCGAGGCGCAGTGCAGTTTATTTTTACCCCACCTGTTGCCACTGCCCTGTATTTGCGCGCATCTTCTGTTTTACAGGCTGCGTATGTGTTGCGGCTGGAGGTTAGTGCTACTTCAGAGGTCCAGCGCTGCGGATCGTCGTCAGACCTGACAAACTACTGTAAAGGCCTTAACTGAAGGTTTTGTCCATTTGCATTGAGCATTTCTGAAGCCTTGCGAGTACACCTGGCCGCCTACGTGTTGCAAAACAGTGCTGTAAATCTACATATCTCGTTTCCCTGGAGTTGACATTCCAGTTCAGCAAAAGCTGGGAGCCCGCTGAAGTGGGGCCTGTCTCCGTATTATTGCCTTTCCTGTAAAACTGACCTGCTCGCTCAGAAACAAACCTTGCCCGTGGTGGCATCTGGGCTGGGGTTACACTACTACAAACCTGAAGCAAATGATTGATGTAGAGAAGGGGCAGCCACGCATTTCTCCTTTATGGAAACTCTGAATCTCACTACAGTTGATATAAAAAAAAAAAATCCCATAAAAATACTTGGTTGAAAGGGAAGCAGTAGCCCTTTCCAGTTGGCTGGGAGAAAAACATAGGTTAGGAGGATTGGTTTTCGATCTTGTTGGGGTTTGAGGGAGAGAAACTGTGCCCAAAGTAAGTGCTTTTTTTTTTTCAGTTGTAGATATGCTCTAAACTGTCACTTGAAGCAGCTCACTTGACTGCTTTTAATTCTTCAGTTCACCTTGTGAGTTATCAAAAGAAATGTAATATTCAAATCTTCTTGAAGTGTTTTGTAAAACGTGTAGACAAGTGTTGGAGACAAGTTACTTCAACAGGTTTTAAGCAGAAATTGAGTTAAAGTGTTGATATTGTAACTTTGCTCATTTGTTAGCTTTTTTAAAATAGTGATGTTACAACCAGTCTTTCTAGATCTGTAATGTTGATTCATGCGAAGACCTGTGGCTACTCTGAAGTATAGTTCTTTGACAAATTTAATATCGTTTGTTTCTGTACTTGATGGGGGACGGATGTGGCCAGCAATTCCATAACCTCCTTCTGGGGAGGATATGAAACTGATCAAGGGATGACAATATTTGGGAACATGAAGGCTTAAAACAGGGCTGTGAATCCCCCTTTCTGACTTTGAGAGTGTTTTACAACTTTTCAATTGTTTCCATGTGAACTGTATTAAGACTCTGTATGTGAAACATCCCGGGGCGTTTTGTTAATGAATTCTTGAGCCATTGTTGCCCCCCCCTGTTCTACATCAATTTAAGTTCAATAAAATGTTATCTTTGCAGTCCTGAGACTTGGGTCCTTCCTTGTCTGGCGGCATGGGGCCCCTCTGCGGTGGAGCAGCACGCGGCGCTCGGGGGACCGGCGCCGTGCCGCGGGGCACGGGGTGAGTGCTGAAGCGCAAGGGGCACACGGGTGCTGCATCACCCGCCGTAACGCCCTGCCGCTCGCTCGCACAGCGTGCAGGAGCGCTGCTGCCGGGTGTGGGTGGAGGGAAGGATGTGTGTTAGACCCGTGCCAGCACACAGGGCCTGACTTGTGCCAGCCTGCCTGAAGGTGCTGTCTCGGCCAGAGCTGACGGCAAACGCCTGGAGGCGTTTCCCCTGCAGGTTGTCCTCTCCTTGCGAGGACTCTCCCCCTTTTTACCCGAGGCTTAATACCCTGCCTCGCTCGCTTCCCTTTCCTCCGCTGCCAGGTGACCCGTGGTCCTTGTCTCGGGATGCTGGGACCGATCTCTAACCTGACGAGTGAAACGGCCACGTGCAAAATTGTGGTTGTTTTTCCCACTCTTCCACACTTAAGGACTCCTGTCAGCTTCCGTGCTGCAAAGCGCAGGGCACGGTCCTGGCACAACACCCCTCTGTCCAGCCACGGTGGGTGTCTGGGGTGCTCCCCCCGCGGCGGCTGCAGCTCCATCTCGGGTCTGGCTGTACCGCCGGGGATTTGTCTTCAGAAACCGCTTACCTGTTGCTGTCTGCGGGGACAAGGTGGGTGCGTCACACTCAGCAGTGAATTGTTGGTTATAAATACCGAACTGATGGATGGATAAAGGCTTTACAAGCAGTTATCCTTATTCTGGTTCGCATTTGAGCGTGCCCATGAACTGTTTTAGAATGTGTGATTTCCACACACTAAACAGGCCCATGTGTCTCTGGCTGTCATTTCAATCCAGGTCCCTGAAAACCACAACAAAACCAAAACAACACCTCCCCAAACAGAAAAAGAAACAAACCCCACTGCTGTTTTTAAAAAACCCCAAAATTAACAATCCAGTAAGTTACAGTTGCCTAAAGGGTGGGAAGCTGCTGTTACATGCCAGTTAAATCTATTTGTAGGTACTAGGCTACCGGCTTCCATGAGCAAATACACCCTGTGCCTGATGGTTGGCCCGCGCTTGCGCAGCGGGTCGGTGCTGAGAGCTGCAGCCGTCAGTCGGCTCTGCACAGCTTGGGTCTGGCTCCTCCAGCTCCTGAACTACAAGCGCTCCTCTGGCATACACGTTCCTGTAGGGTTTTACATTCCAGCACTAGTCCTGGAGCAAGTTTACCTTTTCCTGAAAGCTGCACCTGAAGTTTGAACAGGCGTGGAACTAGTCACGCTTCTCCGTTAGGCAAAGCCTTCTGCGGGAGGATTAGCGGCACGGGGCTGGGAGCAGCGCGAGGGTCGGAGCTCGGCCGTGCCCGGCTGCCCAGCTTGGCGCTGGTCGCACGCCCCGGAGCTGAGCTCCCTGCTCCTGGTTCTTCACTGACCTGATGGCCCGTGGGGCATTGCCACTGGAGGTACGGTGGGCTTGCGTCGTCCCCAAAGGTGCCAAGGCGTCTCCCTGAGTAATTCCTCGAAAGCCTGGCTGAAAGCACACTGTTAAGAAAATGTGAAATTACTCTGGGAATCGTAGTGCGAGACACAACGGTGATCGAGAGCTTAGTGGGGTTTTTTAATTATTAAACTCTTTGAACTTTCACACTGTGGTGGTGCAGGGTAGTAGCTGGGGAGCTGCGTGGGGACAGCCCTGAAGGCCAGCAGGCTGCTCAAGACCCTTGGGACTGGGGCAGCATCCCTGGGGGGAAGGAGGTGACGGGTCGGCAGCCCCCAACCCTTGCAGCCGGCCGGTGCTTTAGTAACTGTTGGCCTTGCCTGGCCACAGCTGTTGCAAAAGGCCAGCGAGGAGAAGCGCCCTGCAGCTCCTTCCTCCGGTAACGGGCTTCCCAGGCCGGTTTTGGAGCCAGGGGCTGGTTGCAGCAGCCCCCTGGGCTTTAGCTGGCGGAGCTGTCAGGCCGCGTGTGTTGCACACGTGGGGGCAGCAGAGCAGTGGATCTCCTGGCAGGTTGATAAACGCAGCCTCTGCCAGCTCTGGCTCTGCTCCCACTGCCCCAGCTCGCTGCTTGAGAGATCACCACCGCCTCACAGACACAGCCGCGTGGCAAGACACCGGTAAGATTTTCGGTGTAGGTGAAAGCACGTAGCGGCATGTGCCTAAATAAAAAGACACCATAGTCTTTACAAATTATCATGTATGGATTTGAGCTGCACAGAGAATGGGGCTGTCGTGGTCCAGCTGGTCCGGCTTTTTTTGATGTTAAGAGAGCACGGCGGGGTGTTGGAAACAGCGGGTGTAGCTGTTGGTTATGTGCTCACAGCCCCCAGGCAGCCCCCAGTCTGCATCCTGAGCAAGCAACAGTGGGAACTTCATGTGTTCATCTTCATCTTGAAGGTTCCGGGTAAATGTCCCGATCACATGGAAAATGTCACAGGTTAAGGAACACCCAGCCTTCTCCCTCCCAGCCACAAAAGCCAAAACCAGGGCCAGCCCTCCTCCCGCCGAGCCGACTTCCCTGGCCCACAGAGGACTCGGCCCACAGCCAGCACAAGATGAAGACGGATGCAGAGCTGTCCTTCTTGGGCTTAGCCGTGGTTTTTGGCTCCACTGGCCGGGTGCCCTGCAGACCACAGCTCTGCTGCTCCCCCTCCCTGCTGAAGACTTCATCACTCTCAAAGCATCCTCCTGAGGGCACAGCTCCAACTTCATGCGGAGGGGTACCGAAGCTCATGTACACATTACGCACTTCCTCGGCCGGTGCGGGGGCAGAGACGTGCAGCCCTGCAAGCTGTCCACCGTGCCGCTCGTCGGAAGGGGAGCCTCCCCAGACGAGCCGTTCCCCTCCCTAGAAAGCTGCGTGCTGTGCTCGGCCCGAGCCCTTGCTGATGCCCTGGGTGCTCTCAGCTCAGCACCCTCCCAGATGCCCAGCGGGGATGGGGTGAGGTACGCAGACCCTCCCCGCTGCCCCTGGGCGGCTGTGCCTCAACGGGCAGCTGGGAGCAGAGCAGAACTGGGGAAAGGGAAGAGTTTCAGCACTGGAGGATTATTTGCACCCCCCCCAACACTAAGCCTGAGCCTCTTCCTCCTTTCTGAGTATGACAGACGTGTGCGCACGCTAAGAATGTCTTCATGACCCAAAGTAATATGTGCTTTTAAAATAGCCATTTAATTAGTAATAAAAGTGCACACTAAACCCACACAAAGTAAAAAAACGCTATGAGATCATCTCCTATCTGGAAAGCCGAAAATACTGATATGGAGAGGAAAAATACCTGCAAGACTATAAAAATAAATCTTTGACCAGAACTCAGTATTCTGCCCCAAATGACCTGCTATACTTCGGTGAAGGTTGCTGCCTGAGGGCTTTGTCTTCCCTGTTTTCCAATCTGAGGCAGATCCGGACTGACTGATACATCCGCCTCCATGGCGAGAACAGTTTCTGCAGCATTTTCTAAGGGACACTGTGGCCTTCTCCTGGGTGAGGCTGCCAAGGACAGTAACCACCGTGTTGCTCTCCACTGGCAGAGCTTCTCCTGCAACCGCTGTTGTGAGATGGGCACAAACCACGCCCAGGTAACTCTCGATGGCTGAATACCATGTCACAACCCCAGAAACAGGATGCCAGCTGTTATCACTGGCATCTGCAACAAGCAATGCTGTTCCACAGTGTGATTTCCATCCATCTCCCCATTCATCCCTCCATCCCTCCTTCCTTTCCCACAGAAAATTGCTTGTTGTTGCATATTTTTGTCACAACATGGTCAAAATGTCACCAGACAAGCTTTTAGGAGAGAGGGACATGTCCTCACACATTTGCAGAAGTGGCAGCGAAGATAAGGTAAAACAGTTGTAACGATATCCTTGACTGAAATGCCTCTTGCCTCCAAAAGCACTGAAAAAGCCCAACAGATCGTGAAAAATGCAGAGAAGCTGCTGTTCATCACGCTTCCTGGCCCCAGGGTGGTGCCCGGAGAACCAGGAGAGGGTGAGAAGGGTAGAACAGGGAATGGGAAACCATGATTTTGCAGATCAGGAAAGAAAGGACAAAGCAAGTGCTTCCAGAGACGCTAGCGGAAGGTGGCTCCTAGGATGCCCTGCAGTGCTCTGAGTAGCAAATGCAGATAATGCAGACAGCTGTGAAGCGACACAGAAAATTGTCCTTTCCAGTGCCTTTCGAGGCTCGCTGACAACGAACACAGCGGTGTGATGTGTGGGAACAGTGGTCTCGCTTCAGAGTACGCTTGCTCTGCGCTTTTCCAGTGAAAGCATCTTCCCAGCTACCTGGCAGAAAAGGACCACCACGGCACCTGGAAGTGTCTTCTCCTGAGTGAGAAGTTTTGCTGGTGTCCCAGATCACCACCCTGGTACAGCCGGGTGGCCTGTTGCTCATGTCTCACAAACTTGGCTCGGCCACGGGCCCGCTCCTGCTGGAGTTATGAAATTCTTTAAAATGTACGAAAACAGAAGGATGAGACCAAGTCCCGTGTGGCCACAGGTCACCCAGCAGGACATTCCGCATCCACACCAGAGACCAGACCTGGGCACCACGGGAATCTTAGTGGCATAGAAATAAGGGAAGCCCATCAGGTACTGGATCCCCAGGGACCGCCCGTCGGCATCTGGGACAAACGGATGTTTCAGGCTGATTACCTGGAGAGAGGCATAGCCCTTCCGCGCCCTGCAGGATCTCAGGCACGCCCCACAGAAACACGGCATTTTATCTGCGATTTCTGAAAATCACTGTTCATAAAAAGGTGTTCTCGTGCACCACACGCTGTATCAGGCCACATTTTGGGTAGCCAACCTTTCCTGTCGATAGCAGAGTCCGCCCCGCACGCCGCCCTCCTGATCCCCCTCTCAACCGCTTCTCACACCGGCGACCTCTCTCCCAAAGCATACTTCAGGTAGGCAGTTCTGGTGTGGAGCTTTTCCGCTGCTTAGGGCTGTGACCTCCTCCTCTTTCCTTGCATCCCGCTCTTACAGCAAATCAACAAATTATACCAGCAACATTTAAAAAAAAAAAAAAAAGGCAACATCGTGCCATTGCCTTTTGCAAGTGTCTCGTTCCAGGTATTGCGACGAGAGGTGTTAAAATAGGAGGACGATGATTCCCACAACCAATACCGAAATGTTGTACGATTCAAAGAGGGCTTATGTGGATTGTCCTTTGCTGCCACTACAGAGAATTGTGCTCATCCATCATCTTGTGGCCATATTAATTAAAAGAATTAGCTGTGGGCTTGAGCTAAAAGCTACACTTGGGATGAAAGGCACAGGCCCATGCTCTCACCTGCCATGTTGGCTTTGACTAACAAGCCGACATACCGCCGTCCCTGAGCGTTTCTGCTTTTAGGGCGTTTTGAGATAAAGCACTCGGGGAGGGAAAGCAGACCAACACCATCAGCCCTTTTTGATCGGGGCTCTGACACTCCTCAAGGCCCTTTCCCCGCGGAAATGGTGTGGTTAGAGTTAAGGTATAGCTAGAACAATGGTATCTTGACATAAAAACGCGTGCTAACAGAATTAGGCAGTAAAAGCTAAAAGCCTGTCATCACATGGGCCCCACCATGGAGGATGCTGAGAGCTGATCCCGCTTGGCTCTGCTGCAAAGGCTGGCTAGAAGCGGTGAGTTTGCACTGTGGTGGCCTTGCTCTCCAGACACCGATCCTTTAGGCTAAGGAGGGTATCTTTGGGTTTTCTGTTATTTTTTTCCCAATGTACAATAATATTATACATTACGCACTCAGCCATCTGCTCTGATGGGGCTGGTCCTGTGTGGAGCCAGGACGTGGGCTGATGGTCCTTAGGGGTCCCTGCCAACTCAGGATAGTCTGTGATTCTGTGATATTTCTACAAATAAAAATATAATACTCTCAGAGGGGCTTCAGTTTGCACCCGACGCCCAGCACAAGGAAGTTTTTCTAAGCAAACGCAGCCCTAAGTTTTTTCTGCCTTCCTCGTGAGCTCGGCAGCCCGGGGAGGCAGTGGAGCAGGTTGTGTTCGCACCGTTTCCAACAGTTAAATGCACCACGGAAAGCAAACAGGATAGCATGCGATGGTGTCAGACCTCACCAGGCAGGTGATTTTATTTAAATTTAATTCCTCTCCAACAAGAATTAACTACTGAAAAATCTGAACTTGTTTTCTCCTTCATTAGCATTGCAGCGAAAATGAGCTGGATTTGCTTCCTAAAAAGAACCTTTCCATGCCTTTCGGGTTTTTTCCTTACACGTCTTCTCGAGCAGCCCAGCCCCTGCCCACCGCAGTGCTAAGCGCAGGGTTAGCAGCTGAGTTTTAGCTGTATTGGAGCAGGGGTCTTGTGTGAGCGTGTAACGAAGGGAAGGAAGGGATCGCCCTGAAGAGACAGAAAGTGGAAGCCTCTGATAAGCAACTGACCACCGTGGAGGTCAGTGGATGGAAACCAAACACTGAGCGCAGCAGAGCCAACGCCTCGGCGGGAAGCAGGGTAACCATCTCACCTCTCCCTGGCATCTTTTGCTCTGTGATGTGCGAGCTGATGTGCAGCAAAACCCTGCTCCAAAGGACAGCCCTGCCGTCTCCACAGCCTGTCCTGGAACGGTTCCAGCTGACTCCACTCCACCGGGATCCAAAGGGCATCACTTTCGTACAAATTGATGTCCACCTCCATGAACACATGCCTGCAGCCTCCCCTCCCACGGAGCTGCTCCTGTACCGTAACCATAACCACGCCTTTTGAAGTACTTGATGTTTCTTAAAACCTTTATTTTCTTAAAAATATCTTAACAACATTTACAGTGCTATCTTCCCTTTCTTCTTTGTGGAGGCCCCATCCCCGGCAGTGCCCAAGGCCAGGTTGGATGGGGCTTTGGGCACCCTGGGCTGGTGGGGGGTCTCCCTGCCCATGGCAGGGGGGTGGAACCAGATGATCCTTACGGTCCTTTCCCACCCAAACCATTTTATGACTCTGTGATTCTATGATTCTGCTACTGTTTGGGGGCGGGGGAGGGCCATAACCCACAGACCTCCCAAGCACCTTTGTGCACGATGCTGCTTCAGGATCTTTCTTCCCCTTGTTTCCAGGCTGATGCTTTCCCTACAAGAGCGATTGATTACACAGGACACCCTCCCCTGCTGATGGCGACTGTTTCAGAAATTATTTTCTTCCTACAGGTCACCGGGGACATTCACGGAACCGCTGTCGTCCGTGCGCTGACTGCAGCAGGACGCACTCACGTCCCGCTTTATTTCAGAGGGAAAACCTGGAGGGGGGGAAAACCCCCACGTAAGTTCCTTTAGCCATGGGAAAAATTGTAATCAGAGCTAATCAGAACCTTTGTCTTCCTTAGATTCTCTGATGACAATCACCCACAAGAGGCGAATCTGTAGGAAATCAGATTTCATTAATTCTAGTACCCAAACCCCTGACCTTTTTCCGCTCAGATTAGCTCGTGTCCTTGCCTTCCTGACCACGCTGCCAAACACGGGCTTGCTCCCTGCTAGCGTCTGCCCTTTTTCCGTGTTTGCCAGGGCAGCCGTGCCTCGGCTTTTGCAGTTTTCCAGGGCAGGGTGGGTAGACTGCTGCAGCAGTATTTATAGTCTTTGTTCTTCAGGCATCAGCCGAACACAGACTATCACAGGGCTCGTTTCCCCAGGCAGCCCGAAGTTCAGCCTGTTCCTACCCAAAGAGCTGCTGGCAAGTTCGGTCTTGTGGAAACACCTTCCAGGAGGTTCAAGCTGCGGCTGAGCCAGGGGTATTTCAAAACCAGCGCTGATCTCCACTGGATCCCAAAGCACCAAGGTGCACAAAAACATCAGCAATGCAAAATTTGACACGTTTTACAAAGCTTAAGAACGCCACGCTGGATCCTCGAGTCGGTGCCCTCACCCTCACTGCTGCCACGTCTGGCACGGCAACAGCACGCTTGTGCGCTGGGAGTGATGCTCGGCAGCACGGCCCCCTTGTTTTGGACAATACTCTGTTCTTCCATACCGGACAGGCACTTTTGCACCGGCCCTGGGTGCTGCGGGCGAAGAGGGCAGGGGTCTGCAGCAGTTCGGTGAGGCTGGGTCTGCCTTTTTCCCATACTCAGGGTAAAATTTGTTCAGTTCAAACCAGAGTGTTGGATCCACAGCACTGGGATCTCAACTCTTCTGCAAAGCTGCCTAACATCTCACCCATAGAAAGTTTCCTCTAAGACCAACAATGGTCCGAGTCAGTGACCCAGCACTTGCAAAAAAGGACTGCCAGAGCTTTTCAAAAGGGCTGCATAAAAGGACTTGACACCGAAGGTCCTGCTGTAAGTGCTGGAACTGGCAGTGCAAGAGGTGTGTAAGGAATTGAATCGCCATCTCCTCAGGAACAGCAAGTGCAGCTTTCCTGCATGCAGATCTTGGGCCATAAAAAATCTGGGGGAAAAAGATTCTGAATGAGGCACAAATCACGGTGCACAGCACGGAGGCAGACCAGCCCACCATGTGGAGGTGGCTGGCGAGGAGGGGGCAGCGAAAGAACCGTTCTTAGGCCATTCAGCAAGGGCCCTGTACCGTGAGTGTTAAAAATGGTTTATCCTCGTCAACAGTTCCTAAACACAAAATTCACACTGATAAATATCTGCACACTTTTCCCTGTCTCTGCTGTATGACCTGTCCTCTACAACTCCCTGAAAGGAAGTTGTGGCGAGCTGGGGGTCGGCCTCTTCTCGCAGATAACTAGTGACAGGACAAGGGGGAACGGCTGCAAGTTGGGCCAGGGGAGGTTCAGGTTGGAGATGAGGAGAAATTTCTTCTGGGAAAGGGTGGTCGGGCATTGGAACGGGCTGCCCAGGGAGGTGGGGGAGTCCCCGTCCCTGGGGGTGTTTAAGGAAAGGTTGGATGTGGTACTTAGGGACATGGTTTAGTGGGGAATAGGTGGTGGTGGGGGGGGAATGGTTGGACTGGATGATCCTGGAGGTCTCTTCCAACCTTGATGATTCCACGATTCCATGACGTGATGCAGTTCCATCACAGACCAAAGGGAAGCACTGAATCACCTGACTTATTAATTGCACTTGGTTCTTCTGATCAAAAAACCCTCTTCTCGTTTCTGCACAGACACGTCAGACGGCTGCGCCACCGTGACAGAGACGCTGCGGAGCGCTGCACACCACATGCCAGCCGCACGGGGTGCTCCGGCCCGTACGACGCAGTGACCATGGGATTAACACAGCCGCCGTTCCCCTGATGCCATGCTCCTCATACACCTACAGCTTGCTCATTGCTTGGGGAAAGATACCAAACGGCCCGAGAACGCGGCGAACTCCCAGGGGCAATGGCTCTGCCTTGTGGCTTTACCGACAACGGGCCTCGCAGAACCATCGCGCTGCCGTTGGAAACAGAACAGCTTTCACTTCTCAGCAACCTGGCTTGGCATGGAATAGGAGCACAGCAATAGAGCACATCGCTTCTCATGGCACCCAGGGCACAAACCTTGACGGAGCCACGGCGTGATGTATTTATTCTGAAAATGACAAATAAACCAAGACTGGAATTTGCAGCTTGTACCTCTCACAAAGAGCAAAGCAGGATCCCTGAGCTATGCCTCGTTTTTCCACTTTCCAATACCCCAGAACGAAGTCACAGCTTGGGGACTGACTCAGAGGGAACCTACGGAGTCACCGCTCCTGCCGGTCCGGAGGCAGAGATGCTCACCGTGGGGTTGCTGGCACCGCAGGCTTCGGGCAGCGACGCTCTGCCGCTGCCAGCTGCGCCGGGCTCGCGCCGGGCTGGTTGCGTGTGGCACAGGGCGGGGGCACGGGGCACGGGATGATGCCGAGGCAGGGGGATGCAGAATTGCAGAGGGCTGGGAGAGGCCAGGATACGGGCGGGGTGTCCGCATCTCAGCGCCGGCAGGAGCAGTGGCTCAGCTTCCCAGCCGAAAGGACCTGAAATGACTGACACCTCTTGCACAACAGCTTCGCTTCTTTACATTTGCAGAATCCCAGTGGGAATGTCAACACAAGCTGTGGCAACTGGCAGCAGGACGCAGCCCCGAGACGCCTGCAAGCCAGGAGGCTTCGCGGGAGAGGGCATGGAGGTTTGGAAAGTCCATCCGTAATTACCCGCTGGGTTGTTGCATACGGTATCTCCTGCGCAACAGTGAGTGCCCTGTTGTGTGAGGATAATTACAAATTAAGTTTGGTTCCTAAATCTCAATGACTATTTTCATAAACATCTGCTGTTAAAACAAAGTTGAGGTGAGGCTGATGTCCTCAGCACGGGCTGCTGGAGGGGGCTCCTCTATCGTGACACGATGTGGAGACTTGTTGTGATAGAGGAGCAACCAGGAATGTGACTAAACCCCTCCAACCTTCACCACATACTAAGCCAAAAATATTTGTTTCTGCTAATTCCAGCTAAAAGTGAAGGTAGATGCAGCCACTGATCATGCCTCCTAATTATCTCCACATTAAGGATCCTTATCGTTGCTATGCTGAGTGACACAGCATCTCTCTCTACAGCTGTTCCAGCCTTTAAGCAACAGCACATTCTGAATTGCTTCTAATTTCTGTGCATACAAAATGCTTATCACCCTGGTAAGGCACAACTTTGCGTTTCTCTCAAAAATACTTAAAAATAAGTAGTTTTCTCTGTAACAGTACAATCTGTAATACAAAAAAACCCCAACCTCTATCATACTGAAAAAAACCTTGAAAGAAATCCTTGGTATGAACATAATTTCTGTGTAATAGGTACAGAATATCTTATTTCTCCCTTCTGATGATTCCTTATCATTTTAAAATAGCCTCTGGGCGCAGCCTGTGCCTCCAGTCTCTGAAGGACTATTGTGCCTGCAAGCGGAGACGGAGCCCTCGCCAAGAGCCTCCGCATTGCTCGCACGTCAACAAGCAGAACCGCATCAGACCTCAGCAGCAGAGCACTTTTCCTAGGTGTGACCTTGGGTGGCCACAGCTTCTGCCCTGGAGGTGCTGCAGCTCTCTGCAGGCACTTTGGAGGACTGCACACCCACCCTGCGCTGGGGCAAAGAACCCCGGCAGGGGCCGTGGTGAGCGGGGTGTGTTTGAGATGATGCTGGAGTCCCTCACGCTGCCACACCACAGATTGTCAGGAGGACGAAAGCAACTTCAAGTCTTCGGCCTTGCTTGTTTTTAAGGAAACTCTGCCTCTGAAGCTAGTTTGAGGAATTTTTGGTTTTGTTTCAAACAAGCCAGTGGAGGCGGGGAGGGCTCTGACTAACGAGGACTGTGCAGGAGGAGTGGGTGGAACTCCTTGTTACGCAATGGCAGGTCATGACTCTGTGGACAGCTTCACCAAAAACCTGGTTTACGTCCTTCTCACCCCTGCTGATAATGTCTCAGGCACAGGTCATTCCTGAGACTGAGATTAAATTTAAAATTAAAAAAAAACCCACAAAACAAACAAGAGAAGTCATACTCTTTATATGGAAAGTCAGAAGGTCTGTTGTGAGTCACAGACCAACGATGCAATAGCATTTCTCCGACACATCAGGCAGATTTTACAAGTCTGTCGTTTTCCTGATGCCCCACTGTGCTCTGCACTTCCATCAAGATATGCCGCATTGGAAAAGCGGAGAAATGATCAAAAGCAGGGGGTGAACATACCTTCAGCAGAGCTCCAGGGAGCCAAGCACTGAGCCTGTGCGGAGGTGGGACAGGAGGGGTGCTGCACCGCGAGACGCCAGGCTCTGCTGCCCTGCCAGCACGGATGGAGCACGGCGACCAACCACCCCTGGCCAGCCCTTGCGACGGCCCGAGAGCAGCAACGTCGGGGCAGGGCTGTGTGTTTCTCACCATAGGCAGGGTTATGCATTAAAATCCTGCAAAAGCTCCGTTTTAATAAAGTTCAAACTATCTGAGGACACACTCAAGAAAATTGTCATCTGCATCCACTGAGTTTTCAAGATTGATATCCACTCTCCTCATTCCCTTTCAGAAAGAGGGAAGAGTCTCTTCAGAGGGAAGTCTCCTGCTTTACTTCCCAGTGAGGCACCAGAAACATCTGGATGTGTCCCTCTGTATCACCACCTTCTGCTCGGATGCTTTGGCATCCAGGGGATGGACCCCATCAGATCACTCTGCAGGTGCTTTGGTAATTAAGGACCAGCAAAACAACCCCAACACATGCAGTAAGAGGAATGGCACTCCATACCCAGTTATTTGATGCTGCAGTGGTGGGGGATTTTTCCATGCCTTTTCACACAAGTTCAGTCAGGCTGGCAACAGAGCCACAGCGGCCTCACGCTGCCCACAGGGCCTGAGGCTGGGAGCTTTCCTAGCAGCTCTCAGCGCTGACGGGGATTCGTGGATGCACCTGACGAGAGTGGAGCCTGCCTATGATTTCAACTCGAGGGAGGAAAAAAACCCCACTGTTTTGATGTTTCAAAAGCATTTAAAGCATTTTGCGAATTCCTTGCACGTTCTGTAAGCACCTACTCATCGCTGCTCCTGCCGCAGGACCAGCAGGAGGACCTGCACCTCCTGCAGCCACTGTGCAGGACAAACATCCGGCGCTGACATCCGATGGGAGACACTTACAGGAGCTGCTGCGCCGCTGCTCCTTGCCCACACCGCGGGCCGGGCTGCTTCTGCCGTCTGCCTGCTCCCTTTTCTGGGGCAGGCACCGCGCAGCAGTGCCCTGGGCCTGGATTTGGCCCGTCCCGGCACCGCAGCAGGGACGGAGCTGCAGGAAGGAGACCCTTTGGAAACATCTGGGAGAGCCAGCGACCGCCAGACGCGCGCAGCAGCGCCGGCCAGAAAGCAAGTCCTCAGACAAGCTGGGTCTGTTTCTGACAGGCTAGCAGCAATGCGCTGACATCTGGCAGCAAGCGTCACTCAAAGCCCAGACAGAACTGACAGCAAGCCTTTTTCTTATCCATTTGTACCCATTTCTTCTCTGTTTCTTTCTTCCCTCCCAAATAAAAAGATCAGCATAGGTTTTGGAGGATATTAATTGCTCCAGCTTCAGACCAATCGACAAACACTGAAGGCAATCTCACAGACACCCAAGATCTGCTTTATGGGGTTTTACTCTGCTTGGATAAAGCAAGGAAAAATACATTTGAAAGTAAGGATTATTTTTAGCTCTGATCTCCCAACTCCAACTATACACTGATTAGCAAATAACTTTTCTATGCTCCAAAACAAAGGAGAGGACCACATCTCCTTGTTTCTCTCCAAAGTGATGCCTGTGTTAACACGGGGGCAAAACAGGAAGAAAAAGAAGTTCAACTCAATCATTTTACAAGAACTCTCAGGAAAGTGCAGTGTGTAGTACTATCGAGTACAGATATGCTCTCCTCGGAAATACACACAACTATGAAGTTCTGTTGGCACAGAAGCCGAAAGAAATACTAGTCTGATTCCATTTTTCTCACGTTGTCTTTCTTCTTACTGTGCTCGGTTCGGTTTACCTATGTCAAATCTTACATCCCCAGTCGTTGCACACCCAAACAGCCCAGCTGCCTTCATGGCCCACGTGTATCGACAGGAGCGAAAGGGAAGACTGTGGATGCAAAAAGCCTGCAAGACAATGCAGGGACACAGGCTGCTCCCAGCGCACTGCTGAGCAGTGGCACTGTCACTAGGAAAATGCTCTGACATTTCTACAGGATTACAAAAGCAAGAGGAAATATACTGAATTCTAGCCCTCCCGCAGCCCACCGCGATAAATGACTCCAGGCACTTCTCAGCTGCAATATTATTCAATTAAACAAATACTCCGTCACCCAGGGAACATTCTTACACCTAGAGACGCGTAAAGACAGGAAATCTACCGCACAGGACAAACATGGACCAGAATCAGAGGGCAAGAAACCACTAACCGAAGCCAGGCAGAGGGGGAGATGCCTCACCAAAATGATGCCCAGTGACCCTGCACTGAAATCTGTGTACAGGCTCAGAAGGTTCCTCTGGGCTCCTGAACTGAGAAATTTGGCCAAATAAAAA
Source organism: Psophia crepitans (assembly GCA_013399095.1). Classification (NCBI taxonomy): domain Eukaryota; kingdom Metazoa; phylum Chordata; class Aves; order Gruiformes; family Psophiidae; genus Psophia; species Psophia crepitans. Next base: position 5,556 of record VWZZ01000837.1, on the reverse strand, counting down.
CACTGGCGTTTGCACACTTGAACAAGAAAGGTGAGGCATTTACACGTGTGTAAAACAGACGTGAGGACGATTTATCCCGTGGAACAAGCACAGAGCAGCCTTTGCCACAGGTTTTGAAACTGACCCACAGAAGAAAAAGAAGCAAGGGTTTGAGTTCACCGACAAGACAGGCTTGAGACCTAGTGTTAACGCAGTGTCTGGGGATCTCCAGCAGACTTCTTGAGTGGTCTGCAGTAAATCCCCCAACCTCGCTGGATCTCAATTTGGGGTTTTCTAAAACTGAAGTAAACCAGCTGCTGCCAGTACTATCAATTAACTATACCAAACGAGAGCAATGCCTCCAGATTTCACGGTCATGAAGAACAGATTTAAGATTAGTGAATATATATACTATTATTACTAGAAAGACTGTTTCTTTAAGAAGACAAATCAAAGTTTTAACCACCCTGTACCAGTGTTTGTTGAATTCCTTCAGGTAACAACTCTTCAAAGAGACAGGATGAAGCCAGCAGTCTGTGGCCTCATATACCAGCCACATTTCTTGGCATTTAATAGCGCTGCACAGCAGAACAGGAACGGGTTGGGCCTGTGTCCTTTTTGCTTACTTTTTTTTTCAGTCTTGTTTGTTTTCACCTAGTCAGTTCCTATTTCTTATTTGAGCCTCCTGCAGGACACTCAGAGAAGAAACGAAATATTTCAAATTGCCTCAAAGTGAATAAAAAACTGTTCCAAAACAATGCCAGAGCATAAACAAACCAGGCTTTGCTTTTGGTCATCTGCAACAATAAAATGAGGTGCGAAAACCCCGTTTTTCAGGTGGGGCGTTCTGTGCCTGTGTGAAACGCGTTCGAGTCATCCGGTGAAATCGCTTGGCTGCGGGTGTGCCAGAAAAGGAAAATCAAAGAGTTTCCAAGGAACCGAACTCAGAACTGAGTTTCCAAGGAATATTTCTTTTCTTTCGTTTGTAGAAAAGAACCATACAGAGCACAAGTTGCTCTCAGTGTTATGCACAGTGAATTATGGCTGCAAACACATGGATTTGGGCATATTTCTATTCATGAATTCATATCGGGCATTGGAACGGGGTTGCCCAGGGAGGTGGGGGAGTCCCCGTCCCTGGGGGTGTTTAAGGACAGGTTGGATGTGGCACTGAGGGACATGGTTTAGTGGGGAATAGGTGGTGGGGGGATGGTTGGACTAGATGGTCCTGGAGGTCTCTTCCAACGTTAATGATTCCATGGTTCCATGATTAGAAAAAGGCTGACGTGCCACCGGCTTGGCCAGGTGAGCTCACCGCAAGCTGTGAGATGGGGGTAAGCCTCGACCCCCGCCCGTGCCTGCTGCCCTGAGCCCCTCTGTTCCCCCAGGCCTGCCTCCACGCGCACTCCGGGTTTCGCAGCCGATGGCACCTGCCCCCTTGACCCGAGCTGCCCTGCTGCGAGCCCCGAAAGCCGGGGCTGAGAGGAGCCGCGCGTGTCTTCGCGGCCGAGGGCGCAGCGGGGCGCTGCCGGGGCGCCCTCCCACCCCTG